>JAVQJX010071299.1:0-11079 GCA_036025115.1 Ambassis agassizii
TCACATCCTCTGTGGTCACATGATGCATGTGGTTTTCTTATCAACTATTTTTTCTTAATGCTTGAATTACATTTAAACTTTACCTCAGACTAGAAAACATACAAAAAGCTTTGATTACATGTAAATTCGTCAAATAACAGTGCTGCTGTTTTTGTCACTAACTAATGGCCGGCTTTGATTTTTTTTTCCTGTTTTGCTGAAAACAGAAAAACAGGAATACATTTCATTGATAAAACTACAGTCTGTGGATCCTGCTGTTGACAACATTCATGTAAGACTGATAATGAGGGAAGCAGGAACGCTGATAAAACCGTCTCCTAGACTTTGTCAACCGATGGACCTGCTGACTAATCACAGAGATCATTCAACACCCTGCTGATTAGGAGTCTGAGATGCAGTGGAAGACACAGGGAGCGAGCATTTACCATGGTGTTGAATCTAAGATTTAAGTGGGTGCTTCTTTTCTGCAGAGGTGTTGTGTAGACACACAAGATAAGAAGGAGACAAACAACAAAAGGCATCCAACAATGAGAAGCTCCCACTACCTGACTCTGATATTGATTTGGCAAAAGAAAAACTAGGACAACAGCCAAATAATAAACAAAGAATAATGGCTGGTTTTAGTATCAGGCCCACATACCTTCTTTTATCCCACCAAACTGCCTCAAACCCTCGAGTCTGTAGGGCTGCCATGATGACATTTACATCATAGTTCCCATTTCCCAGCATGCTCTTCTTATGAGGTGTCACCATTGTGCTGGGAGAAAGCCTGCAACAGGTTGACAAACAGATCATGCACTTTACACACCTGAACCTGGTATTTTGATGAAGCAGCTTCCTCACCTCTGGTATATCTCCTGCAGGGTGTCCCGACTAAAAGCTGTCCCATCCTGGAAGACGTTATTGAGCGCGTGCAGGGCACACAGCTCCCTCCGCTGCTTCTCATGATAGATGGCCACAGGTGTCAAAGAAGGACGTGGAGGAGCTGGGGATGTGAGGGAGGAAGAGGAGGACGAGAGATCCTGCTGCTGCTGCTGCTGAGTGTCCCTTGGATCCTTGCACCTCCTCTCCTCTGCTCCCACCACCACCACCTCCCCTCCTCCACCTTTCTGCTTGCTGACCTTCCAGGGCATGCAGCCCAGCTCTTGCAGGCCGCCTCGGCCTTTCCCCTTCCACTCACCCGCTGGATACGGAGCGCTTCCCATCCCTGGACGTTCTCGGCCGTCACCGCCTCCTCCAGCTCCACCACTACCTCCACAGCTACTACTTTCGAGATGCTACATCGACATCATGACAACCCTTGCCATGGCAACCTCTCAGCCACTTGGAAGAGAGGCGCTTGTGTGTGACTGTGTGCAGTCTTGGGGGAGGTGGAGGTTAAAAGGTAAATGAAACCTGTGGCTGTTAAACACAGCAACGTCTGCTCTCTCTGAAGTATGAAGAAAGGTCACCAAGAACCGCAGATGAAATTACCAGCATAAAAAAAAAAAAAAATCACAGATACTCCAGACGCTCCAAAATGAAGGATCAACAATCAAGCCGTCCCTACTGTCTGTGTGTCTCCACTTCCTCCATCCTCTGTGTGTGTGTGTTCACAACACTTTCCATCCAGTCATCAAGCCTGTAGCTTTGCAGTTCTTTCCATCACCAGGCTGTTGACCACAAAGCTTCACTTCCACAGTAACAAATATAACATTGAAGCTTAGCAGAAAAGGATGTCTGCAAAACAAAAAGACCTACTTTTGTTATTCATTCTAAGATATAATCCCCAAAATCAGCAGCCAAACTGCATAAACGAAGTTTATAGACAATGCTAGGTTTGTTGTTTATGGTGTCAGATGGCTGAGGAAAACATTATATAAAGCTTCGGCCTACTCTTAGTCAGCAGATCCCAAAATGAGAAAAAAAAGGTAAACATTTCCAGCAGCTTGAACTGGATAGACGAAGCTGCTCAGTTAGCTAGCAAAAGATGAACACTAAACATAACACATGCACATTTAAGAGCTAACACTCTATTTAGGACGGACAGCTGCTTTTATACTCTGAAATCGTCTATGTACACATGTGATTAATCCTATCTTAGCAACAAATATCTGGCGTTAGTCTTCTGGCTGCTCTACGTGACTACAGAAAAGCACACAACCACAAGCCTTCACGTCTTCTAACTTCATTTTCTCACACTTACCTCTCACCCGCACGTTTCCTTCCTGTGCTGTCAGAGCTGGACTTTAATAGACCGGTCAAAAAACTGACTCTGCTGTGTTGTGTTTCCCTCTAAAGCCTGTTAGCTCCTTTGTCTTTGCCACTTTTTTCCTGTTGTGGCTCTCTCTCTCTCGCTCTCGTCTCTTTCTCGTCTCTTTCTCGGACATGCGCAGTAGAGTCTCTCAGGCTCCATATTGCTGTCACCGCCTGCGTCAGTAACAGAGGAGCAGGTCCCTCCCCTGAGACTGCGAAAAGCTGCACTTTACTCTCACCTGTGATGGAGCACACCTCACAGTACTGCTTCACTATGCATAAAAAATGTTAATAAAAAAAGCACCAGTTATTCGTATTTGTTTAAGCTTATTGTTTATTCATCCCCCTGAGGGGAAATTACATTTTACACTCCTACATTTTTCATGCACATACAGTGTTTTTGTCATGCACATGCATAGGGGAGAGGAGAGGAGGAGTGGGGGGCTGGCACTGCAGGCTGCCCTGTCCCGAGCAGTTTGGGGTTTCGGTGCCTTGCTCAAGAGCACCTCGGCAGTATCTCGGAGGTGGACAGTCCGTCTCTCCATGAATCTTGGTGCAGGGCTGGGCTCGAACCAGCGGCTTCTGCTTCCCTTCCGCTTTCCAGCCCAAGCCCCTATGGACTGAGCTACTGCCGCCCCCATTGCTTTGATTTTGCAGCATTCTTACATTTTACAGTTTAAATTTAGGACAGGCAGACAGAAGCTTCCAAGAAAACAACTCCTGCCACTACAAAGAAGAGATCTATATGCTCTGTGACTGCTGAATTAGGCCTAAAAGTCTAGATGTCAAACCAAAACCAAAAAAGTCTGGAGATTAAAATGTGTAAACAAACTCCTTTTTGGGGTCACAGATTAGAAGCACAGCTGAACTCTTGTCCCAAAATGACTTCAGTTTATTCAGTCTCTTATCATCTTTAAAGTTTGATATCCCTTATAAATTATAAAAGAGGCCAGCATCAATCAATTATGATAAAAAATAAATGAAAACACACATAAATGAATCCTGATCATCTTTACATGTGTCCCAGTTTTTTAGCCAGTGCAGAGGCCATGTCAGCTAGCAGCTCCTCCCTCATGCGGTCCTCCCTCCTCTGCAGCTCGTGGACAAAATGCCCCTTCCGCTCCTTCATCTCCACCACACGCCCCACCACACCTCTGCGTGTCACACTCTGCGCCTCTGTGGGGCACTCAGCTCTACCGTCCACCAGCTCAGGCTGCTGTCCACAAAGAGACACAGTCAGATCCCCTTCACCCCTTTTCAACAGCTGACCCACAGTGTGATTTCCATTCAAACGATCTGCATGAGTGAGCACTGGGATGATGTGCTCCTTCGCTCCCTCTCCAAACAAATCCAGGGTGGCTCGTATTGCCTGGGTGGCATCCTGGCCGACATTCATGGTGGAGCCTGGGGCCCGGATCACCAGAAGGAAGGCGTGTGGTCCAGGAGTGGCAAGCTGGAGACTCCTCAGAGCTTCTCTGGCTTTCGTGCTGTTCCCCAATGACATCCCCAAAAGATCTGGGGTGTCAATCACTGTAAGATCTCGACCATCTACCACTGCTGTTCGCCTGGTGCTTTCCATTAGAGGAGTCAGGGGTGTCCTTGTCTCACTTTTACCCAACAAAGTGCCTGCCAGGGAGGTCCGTCCTCCACCAGTGGGCCCCAGAAGAATCAGCCTCAGGCCTGGCTTTTTGGGACTGCTGCTGCCTGATAAGTCACTGATCAGGTTCAGTATTCTGGTGCTGGGATCTGTCTCAGAATCCAAAGAGCCATCTCCAGAAGACCCTGAAGACATTCATACAATCAATAATAATGATAATAACAATAAAAAAACATGTGAGAAAATGAGGAAGAAGAAGAAACCGACCTGTGATGGCTTTGATGAGAGCGACCAGCCACTTGCACCTGGACGAAACCCCTAATAAAAAGAGACCATGATTATGACTGAAAGAGTCTGCTCAGGTTTTTAATTGGAGCTGCAGACACACAATTTAAACTGTTTACCATTTGCAACAAACAGTGAAGAATAAACAACAGAATACAGCTCAGCACTCACCAACAATAAACCGCCAAATTCGAGACAGCCATTTAAACAGACTCTGGATTCCTATGAGCACAAAACACAAGCAGAAGAAGTCTGTTTGTTTTCACATATTTATTTATTTTTTATTTATTTTCTATGAGTCAATTAAGGATGCATCTCATACCACGTAGGGTTCCTACTAGCCGGCTCACCCAGCCCCAAAGAGCTGACAGACCTAAGGAAAAGAAAAAGCAGGATTTTACTTTACAGATGAAAGACAAATTTTTACAGCCATATTTTCTTTTATTTGCAACAAGGACTCACCAGTTAAAGAGCAGAAGAGACGAATGGGCCATCGGATCAGAGCTGGGAGAGCTGCAGGGAGAACAAACAGTCACAGATTGTATTCAAAGTGATCAATCTACACAAATGATTCACAGAATTATTGATTTCTGAATAGTTTGTAGTCACTGATACAGTGTCTGACATTGTGACTGACTCTGTGAAAACCTGTAGAGAAGATACCCAACCACTGTAAAAGCTCCCCACTGGACACTATTGCTGCTCGTCCACCAGCCTGCACACACACAGAACGAGAACATTAGTATTAAACATCTCTTTCAGTCTCTATTGAGGTTGAACAACAAATAAAACTCATCTTTTCCTCACCTGTAACAGCATCCTCTGCGCCGTCATCATTACACCGACACTCCATTTCTCTGCAATTGGCAGAACTTTAGCCGTTGTCAAGGTAGCAAGATCAGGAAACAGCATAGAACTTTCAACATAAAAGCCCAACTGATATACTAATAACAAGAAATATAGTCAGGACAGCAACTTGCTAAACCAAAACAAAGTCTATTTCAGCTCCAAATAGTGTCTAAATGTTCATAAACACCCTTTACCTGATGTGTAATCACAAAAGCTTCCTCCAGGAATGCCATTCGCTTTCAGTCTGTCAAAACCTGACCCAACCCACACATGGTCAAAGTTCTTCCTGTGTGCTAACCTGCATAGGCCTGCCCCCAACAGGAACACTGCTTCTGTTTTGTTCTGCTGCACGGCAAAACAATGCAGCAAGGAGGTCCAAGTATGTTGATAATGCTGAGGTTTTACTTTGGAAGGGCACACCCACCTATTTGTTGCCACAAGAATAACTGGAAATGCTTCTTATAGATGTACAGTGAGTTGACTCATGCAGTAATGGAAACAGACTTATGACATGCAGGAGTATCAAAAGCTTTATTAACACAAAGAAAACTAAACTAATCATTGTAATGTAAAGTGAATTTAACTAGCCTTGGAATACAAACATTCATGTGGATGGAGGCTGATGACCAAACTCTTTCGTTTGACACATTCTCTGCCTCCATCCAAAGTTCAAAGGCCACATGTAGAGTCTGATATCAACTCTTCATGAACCCAGTCGGGCAATCAAAGCATTGATCAACTCCTGCTTCTTTGTCCCGGTGGTTCGAACCCCAAACTGCTTACAGGCCTCCTTCAGTACAGGGACGGTCAGTTTTCCCAGAGTGCCGTTCTGCAGGTGGGCCTTCAGTTCGTCCTCTGTCACCTCAACTTTGGGCTTCTTCTCAGCTCCACCTCCAGCATCAGCTGAAAGTTCAGTGACAGGGTCAAAAGAAGTTTAGAAAATGGCCCACATCCCCTCCAGGTTGTGTAATCACAAAGTCACTGATAAACTCAATTTAAACCATGATTTCACTGACAAGTCAGGATCTCACCTGTTTTCCGTTTAGGAGCTGGCTTGCTTTCTGGATTGTAGCCATCAGGATAAACTAAATCTTTAAATTCTTGGACCAAAGGGCCGAGACGGTGGTCCATCTGGTCCACCTTTGGCACTGAGACGGAGGACAGAAACATGTGACACAAACAATGGCAGCAATAGACTGAAAAGGAAACAACTGTTTCAGTCTGCATCTTACTGATGAGGTCTTCTATGTCTTCTGGAGCCATCATATCCAGAGCTAACGCCTCCAGGTTCCTGTAATGCTGCTGGATGACAGGGTTCTCAAAAGCATCACTCCTGTTTTATATTAAAAAATTTATTAGAAAAACATCAGACAAACAACGGTAACATTCTGGAAAACATTTTAGGTGCATGTTAACGTGCCTGTATTTGAACCTGAGCTTGGAGACGATTTCCTTCATCTTATCCACCTGTATTTGTGAGGCTGATGGGAAGTGAGGAGGATCGACAGTCCGGAAGTCATCAGCGAACGGCAGAAATATCACATTGAAACCTGTTAAAGACAAAAGAAGACAAGCTGTCACCTCACACATTTATTTAATAAAACTTGATATAATATATGTATTTATAATGGATGCAAGTATATTACCTGGTGGTGTAACTTGTATTTTTGTCTCATCCACCACCTCCTCCTGAGGCACCAACGCGACAAACCGAGGTGGGTAGTTTCGACGCGAGATGCACCGACACAGAGCAAACACATTCTTCTCGCTACACTTCTTCAACAAGGCAGAGAACAGGCAAGCACTACCTGAGGTACAAAAAACACACAGGTGTTATCTGATTCAGTAACTAGAGATAGAAATTGCTGAAATATTCTGGGTGCTTAAACTGATAAATAAGTCTACCTTTCACCTCATCTTCCTCCGGATAGAGGAAGACAGCGGGCCGGATGTGGTGGTGCAGTTTGAGCTTCTCCATGGGTTTGAAGCCAATCAGATACAAACCAGGGTCATCAAACTTCTTGATGGCATCCACCTCCTCCCTCTCCATCACTATCTGTTTGTTACCATACACCTACAACACACATATTCACAGTTCTTCATGTGTAGTTTGAACATGTGACAATAAACACACAGCAGTATATCCGTTCTGCTTTTACCTGAGCTTTCTTTATCTCGCTGGGCAACAGCAGACTGCCAGTCTGAGTGTGGAAAGTACGCGTCTTGCTGCGGACTGGTTCGTTGCTTTCCCTGTAAAGTTTGATGGCTGATGGTTTCCGAGCACTCACAGCAGTTGCATAAAGTCCCACGGCTACATTTAAGCCCTCACCAAGACACAGGCTCAACCTACAGATTGCACAAGTAGAAAAATAATGTGGTCAGAAGAGAAGCTAAGTGACTGAAAAGATGAGATTAATCACGAGAGGAAGAAGATTATTAAAAGAAGGCTTATCTCTACCTGGCCATGGCTCTCTTCTTCTGCTCCTTAGCACGCACACGTTTCTGGAGGTCGTCCAGTTTTTCACATGGCTCCAGCTGCAAGCCCAACTCACTCTCATCCTCTGGTGGACTTACAATGTCACGAAAGAAGAGCGAGACATCGAAGCCGCCCGGTTTCATCAAGTGCATTAAATCAATCACAACACCTAAGAAAAGATGAACAGGTAAAGAGAGTCCATGAGCAGGATCACAACAGAAGCCACACAACTAAAAGGCTATGTATAAAAAAAAAGTGTCCATGAGTAATAAACAAGACCTCACACCCACCAGTCTCCTTGAGATCACTTGCTTTGGTGCGAGCTTGTCGGTCCTTGACACTGTCTCCCCCGTGCGGTTCATCCCTGCAGGTGAAAATCATGAGCCGCTTGTGCGAGAGGCGAAGCTTGATGTCACTGTAGAGGTTAGCGCAGCACCACAGGGCATCTCCTAATGATGTCTCCCCACTGCCCATGGTCTCTGCTGCTAGCTGAGCACCCTTTGCCCCCCGCAGAGCATCTACCTCCTGGACACGTTTTGCACCTGTGCAAATAAGACAAAGGAGTGTTTAACAATTAAAACATATATACCTATAACTTGCATTATGTGCAGCATCCTACCAGGTTCATCAAGGTCATGATACACATAAACATGCTTGAATGAGTTCCTGGGGTTTTTGCTCTGTTCTGTGCCGTAGAAAACCAGAGCCACCAGGTCCCTGTGACTGCTGATGATCTTACTAGTGTACACACTGCGCACAACCTGCAGGACAAACACAAGAAAACACATCCCAAAAACATGTCGGGATCCAGATTTGAAAACACTTCCAGTTATTTCCAGAATGGCTGCTTAAACAACAGGTGGTAGTAGACAGAGGTAAAAAAACAAAACAAAATTTAAAGATAAAGAGGGAAGCTTACCTGCATGGTCATATCAAAGTTAGACGGTTGTCCATCTTCTTCTTTGATGAACATTTCTTTAGAAGCATCCACCAAGAACACCAAACTATCACGTCCGGTGCTTTTATAATCCCCTAACAAAGACAGAAAGCTAGTTTGTTTGGAGATCAGACACTTCATGGCATTCTGATCACATTGATTAATGCACTATAAAGATAGACCGTAGTTACGCTTGAGATAAAGCAGTGAGAATGTTTTTTTTTTTATCTCACCTGCAGACTGCTCCCCTTCCTCCTGCTCTTCATCCTCGTTCTCATTCTGATAGTAGGCGTTCCACTCTGCCATGTGCACTGCCTTCACAGGATTACATTATATATGATTTAATTTATGATTTAACTCTATGGTATCAGATAATTAAAACACTATTTTAGCAGAAGGCAGGAACCTGTGCATGTAAAAGTCTGTTTACCATCTAAACCGTGCAAAAAATCTTAGAAAAAAAACGTGCATTTGCACGAACAAAGGTGAGAGCAGAGGACGGTTATTTATCCAAACATTACAAATGCTTACTTTCGCTATTACAAACAGTAATAATGTCGTATTTACCCCTAAAACACGTTAGCTAACTTAGCTTGTAGTAAGCCACTCATTCCACTTCACCTGTACGTATTTCGGACCTATCAACTTAACCACTACGTTTCTAACAATACACACCAACTCCTTAGATTTAATGTGAAACAATAAAGTTATGCATATTATAGGATTTGGTAACTCACCGTGCTGTTTACTCGCAACAAGTCCAGGCTAGTTTCAATGACTGCCGCGTTCAGATACGTGAACGAGCACGCTGTAAACTGCCGCCTTCTGACGGCTCGTCAAACATTGGTGTTCTATCTGTCAATCAAATGTAACAGCCAATTGCAGTGAAGTAGGCGTGGTTTTGGTGTCAGAGAAGCCGGAAGAGGCTGCACACACGCAAAGCATTTTTTTTTTTAGACAGTCATGCTATTTACAGTGTATCCGTCTGGATTTATATTTAACTACTTCACTAACTACTTCTAGTTGTATTGTTTAGTCTCGTGTTTGTGTGTAACAGCTCTACTGTAAGTTTTGTTTTTATTCGTTAAACTTTTTTGTGCCAGCTCTGTTATCGTTTTAAAGAAGTCCCTCTGTGTCATCATGGACCAAACTTTCACGTACCCAGTGAAACTGTACATTTATGATATGTCCAAAGGCATGGCTCGGCAGCTGAGTCCTCTCATGCTTGGTGAGTTTACCTACCAGTTTACATACCTGACATGTCAAATACGCTTGTTATGATGTGAATCTTTTTTTTTTAAATCTTTACAGGGAAACAGCTTGATGGGATTTGGTGAGTCTCTTTTTTTTTATTATTAAAGAATTGCCCCATATTCCTTGAAATACTGAAAATAAATGTTGATGTGTTGTTTTTCTGCAGGCACACAGCCATTGTTGTCCATGGAAAGGAGTTCTTCTTTGTAGGAGACGGCATCAACAGTTGTCCACCTGTAAGACGATCTTTTGTCTCTTCCACATAAACTTGTGTGGCATTCATTACTGTGGGTATGTGCTTGTGTTTCTTAGGGTGGCACCCATCTGGGAGAGCCTGACTCTATAGTCGACATGGGCTTCACTGAGGTGCCTGCAGAGTTATTTATGGACTATTTAACATCACTGGCAGAGTCCACATACAGGTAAAAGCAGCTACACCTCTTATTCTTCAGTTCATCCAGTTATCTCTCTCTCAATATGACTGTATCTTGTCTTTTTGTGCCTCTCTCACACCCTTCTCCACCCTTTGTGGCCCCTCTGTTTTTATGTCTGTCTGCTCTCTCGGTGCACAGCGGTGACAAGTACAACTTGTTTGAGCACAACTGTAACTCCTTCAGCAATGAGGTGGCCCAGTTTCTTACGGGCAAAAAGATCCCATCGTACATAACAGACCTTCCATCTGAAGTACTGTCCACGTAAGTAGATGTGTCACCAAAGCAGCTACATGCGACTAGCCCTTCAGGTTTTTAATAAACTGTCCTATCTGCTGTCTGTCGCATGCAGGCCGTTTGGCCAGGCGCTCCGTCCCTTATTGGATTCCGTCATTGTAAATCCTGGAGGCAACAACATAACGGGTCAGAGATAGACGTTTGTATTGTCACATTTCCAGCTAACCAGCCATCATCGGTATACACTCCTCTTGTTCTGTTTCATTGTTATATAAAGGTTTTACATTTCAGTGGACCACTGTGGTCAGGGGACTAAAAAAAGAGGTTTGCGTGATAAATCAGGTTTTGTGAATATAAACTGCTTATTGTGGTTCAGTCAAACCATCATGTCATCATCTGGAAGTATGTTGTTACACACTGGTGCTCCTGATCGGCTTTTTATTATTAAACATTGTTATTCTTTTTTAAAGTGCTTTTATTATGGAAAGGCTGTCATGAAGTGTATTAGAATAATTCAAGTGCCAACAAGACAAAAAAAGTAGTCCATATCCTGTTTGAATTGTGTGTTGAAGAAAATGGACAACATCTTGTTGTTATATTTTTTGTAATATCTCATGGAAAAACTCTTCCGCAGTACCAAAATGTTTCTTGGTGGACAAAGTTTCCACCAAACTGATTTCTTTTCTACACAAACAACTGTTCTCCTTTAGCTAAGTAACACATTAACGCTTCAGAAACCACATCAAACCAGTATCCTGATGAACCTTCCGAATGTCAG
>JAVQJX010071311.1:0-10843 GCA_036025115.1 Ambassis agassizii
TTAGCACCAAGACTGGAGCTTCTAAAAAGAAACAACATAAGAATTCATTTATAAATAAATGAAATAACCAGTGCAAATATGGCAAAGCAAACACAACTGCAGTTGCAAACCACAATATCCCTGCAGTAGTACTGTATGTAGGATACCCACTTTCTACAGTTACAGTACATTAACATAAGGCTATTTAGTGTTACAGTACATATTGATGAAAAGTTGGGAGTGCAGCTTTTACTAAACGCCAACTGGTTCTGAGGATGGCAGAAGTGCCTTTTAAGGCAGAAGCATACAGCAGGCTGTTAGCTTACTTACACATTCATTCAGAGAGAGTGACAAATGCAAACTCTAATTAAATATGTTATTGGAATGTTGTCTTTTTTTAGCCTGTTATATTGATTGTTTTTAATTGTCTTGTGAATATACTGCATAAGTGATTTTTGATAACTTTTTAAAGTGTCACATTCTCCTTTTGAATAAAGCTTTGTGTTGAGTTGCTATATAAAATACTGCCAGAGGCTCAGTTAGCTTGTGCCAGCTGGTTGCCTTGTGTGATGTGAGTCAGCATGGTCTGGACCAGTTCCGGGAGGCCATAATCATGCTTCCAACCCCAGTCCCGCCTCGCTGCACAGTCCTCCAATGCCATTGGCCAGCCGTCTGCTGCAAAGACACAAAAGGAGAGATACTTGATCACAGTGTACTGAAGTAATAACTCCATTTATTGTCCAAGAAATCTTACCAATTGCCTGCCGGACAGGATCCACATTGTAGGTAACCTTGAGGTCAGGTAGGACCTTCTGGATCTCCTGTGTGAGCTCTTGTGGTGTAAAGCTCATGGCGTTGATATTGTAGGTGCGGCTGACAAGTGTGTCTGCAGGAGCCTCCAGAAACTCTAGAGTAGCCCTGACACAGTCATCTGGGCAGGAGAGAGGGGGGACAGTGTAATTGCAGAAGAAGAAGTCAGAGCTTTTATTTAAGTATGTCTAGCATACCAATGTACATCATAGGAAGGCGAGTGTCGCTGCTCAGGTTGCACTCAAAATGGCCGGTCTTCACAGCTGCATGGAAGATCTGGACGGCATAGTCTGGGGAAAAGAAGGACAATTGATCACATTTTACTGCCACCTTAAATTGCACTTTAAGGTAGACTACAGCAGGTCTGCCTCAGACATGGACCTCACCTGTTGTTCCTCCTCCAGGCTGAGTGTCACCTGAGATGATGCCTGGATACCTGAGACAGCGGAAATCCAACCCAAACCTGTGATGATAGTACTGATGGACAGAGATGGGAAAAGGATCAGGCAACTCCCATTTAAAAACAAAAAAAAAAAAAAATGTGCTGGGTCTTTCTGAACATATGTGTCTCACCTCACCCATCAGCTCCGCGTGGACCTTGGACACACCATATATAGTGCGTGGTCTCTGCACACACAGCTCAGGCGTGGGATCCCTAGGGGAGGAGGGACCGAAGGCACCGATTGTGCTGGGAACAAACACACGCAGACCATGTTCGGTTGCAATGTCTAATATGTTATGGAGACCTATAGAAAGAGAGCGGCTGCGTATATTAGGATGACTCTAAATGCTCCTATCTTCAATAGTTTCATAGACTTAAAAATATAAATGTGTACCTGTGATGTTGACCTCTTTAGCCAGAGCAATGTTGTTCTCTCCCACTGCGGACAGCACAGCTGAATAGTGAACCAGCCAAGTGATGTTGTTGTTGACTACAATCTCCCTGAGGTTTTTAAAGTCCAAGATGTCTGAGAAGATGAATGGACCTGTGGAGGACACACACACACAATAGTTAATGTGTCGGAACAGTCATCTGTGGAAACTTTAACCCAGAGAGCAGAGTTGTAGGTCCATATGTTTCACATTTTCTTAGCCCAAGTGAGAACCCCATCAGAGAAAAGCATGACTACAAAGGAGGGGGATACTTAAATTCAAAGACAAAAGTTGAATTATGTCAATTGGGACGCCAAATGATGATAAATAGGTATACAGGCCCCTCTTTTTTGTCAGAAATGTACACACCATTATGGTAGACATGGTTGGGCGGTTTCCGGATGTCAGACAGGATCACATTGTTTTTTCCAAATTGCTTCCTGAGGGTGAAACATCAAAATGGTGAGTGCTTCAATTCGCTGTTTACTCATCACAGGTTGTAAAATATTTAGCAGGTATCTGAGAGACGTAAACCACAGAGTTTATGTTAACTCCCTACCTCAACAGTTTGGCAAGCCCCACACCCAGCTGTCCAAGCCCTCCTATGTCAGTAACGAGAGGAAAGTGAGTTACCATATTAGGTTTTTGTCCTAATATCATAGGATATAACAGGGAGACAAAGTCAGTGACATAACCGGTGATGAGGACTTTTGGATGATCACTATCTGTGCAGGATGAAGCATGAGTTCTCCCAAAATCAGACAACTGTTGTGAGGATGAGGTGACACCACGTACTGCAGAGATCAACTGTGCAACACCGCACAGGGGCCTGCTCCCAGCATGCTTCGCTGCACCTCTCAGCAACTGCACCACTGGCATCATAAAATGCCCTGCAAATAAAAAGCATAGATTAAAATGCTGGGTTACGTTACTGCTCTGAAGCACATGTAAGTGGTTGAGAGCAAAATAGGTCACTGATCTTTAAGAATGAGGGCGCAGAACATCGTGTACCTTTCTCATTTTTGCCAATAAAAATTGATGTTACTGTGCAATATCCCTTCTCTTAACTTTGACTTAACTAATTCAAATATATCAGGAAATTTTGTGTATTTACTAGGTCAAAAATGTAAAAATAAATGCCATGTGTATCAAGTCTTGCCTCACCCCCATCTCAGATTAGCTTCTTAACAGCCCTGACTTGTTCTAAATATAGACTACTTCATCTGTATTCCAGACCACCCTTAAGCTTATGTGAGTTTTCAGATCCTAAATCAATAAACTTGATGTACAACTGCAGAATAATGCAAACTAGTAGCTTTAATAGGAGCCCCTGTTATCTGTGTATAGTGTGCAGAAAATGTGTAAAATCAGACTGTGTGACTGTACCCTCAAACAGCATCCAGACAATGTGGCTAACCAGCCTATTATTTGTCCTATAACACAACAACATAACTTACTGGATCTTCTGATTTCTGACCGTTAAATAACAGAAAACGTTAGCATACCATTTCAATAGTTTTAGCTCTTTAATTTTAGCTATCAGAGGCTTGATCCAAGCTAGCTAGAACACAGCTAAGGATGCTAGCAGAACAGGCTACATGTAAACACGCGTAATAACACATTTATTCCTTACTTTACCAGTAAATTAAGGAGACGACGTGAAAGTCCAGCAATGTTTGCGGTCTGTTTTTGATAAATGCATGAAAGTTGTCGCGTGGCTTTGGGAAGGATTGTTCTGCCATATGATTGGCTTACAGCACGGGAGGCTTGGCCACCTGCGCCTGTCCAAATAAAGTATCAACCTCCGGGTATAACCTTCAAAATAAGATACACTGAAAACAATAATAAATTAATAAGTGCACAAAATGTAAATAATTAATATTGCTGTAAATTTCTCTGTAATAATTAAATTATAGGCAGATGCATGTAAACTAATATTTTACAAAAAAAAGTAGAAACCTCCAGGTATATTAGGCATAATTAAAATGATATATTACCTTGTAATAATGAAACTACTGATAGGTGACTTTGAGCTAATCTCTGCCAATATATTATTTCATTTGCAGTATGATACATGAAGAAGAAAGTTTTTAAAAAATTGTTTTTGAGTGAAAGGGCGCCCCCTTGGGTGTGATGCCAGATAAACGACTCCGAGTCGTCTGGAAAAAGACGGTATTGCATCCTTAATTGAGGAAAAAAAAAAAAGGTGCGCAGCAACGAAGAGACTTTTGCTACGGAAAAATAGTTTGGAAAGGAAGTTTAAATTTACTTATAGTGTAGCCTATAAATTTTATTAATAAAGTTAGCTTTTTTTTACGTGATTTTTTTTAACTAAAGGCTGTGGTTGTAGCACCTGTAGCAGCGGAGTAATGAAGAGCACTTCTATGGACATTACTGCATGACAAATTGCAACATTAAACAAAGGAGGACGAATGCAGCCTCGAAACGGTGAGTCTCAACTTCAGTCTAGTTGTTCTACAGTTGTTTTTGTTTGTTTGTTTGTTTTTACAACGCTTTTTTTCCCGAGTTATGTTTTGTTTAATAGTTTGTGTTGTTGCTGCTCTCCAATATGGACCAGAAGTTTCCAGGTTTTATGCTTACAATAGTTTATCTGGTATAGAGACATGACGTATAATACATGCGCTGATACAACTTGTTCTGACCATTTTGTAGAAAGAAAAAAAAAGAGAGAGACAGGTGTGATTAACTAAGCTTAGATGTGTTCATGCAAAGCAAATAAAATTAATGGAACATATTTTCCTCCTGTAATTAAGATGAAACTTGGTGTCACTTATAACCTTCTCATGCTAATTATGCACCAATGATTTATTCTCTGGTGTTCCCTGGGAGATTAATCTGTGTCTTGCTTGCTGAGTGGTGGACATATGTGTGCTCACACACAGCACACGTCTACAGATCCAACATGCATCCATCGGAGCTGCATGCCTTCACTGAAAGCATTTGTTTTATCGTTTTTAAGCTAAATGCAGCTTAGACAAATTTGTTGTTTGGAAAATGGAGGCAGTCCTCATTATTTGTCCATTTATTGACTTAATTGGTCAGAGTAATGAACAGCTAAGTTATTATTATTTTTATATTATTAATTAAAAAAAACAAGAATGGGTGAAATCTTCAAACCATAGATTTTAATCAGACTTGACAGTTTGCAGAAAGCACATTTCTGCAAAGTCAAACATGTCATCCCACTTTCGGCCACCAGGTGGGAGTATACACTGTTAAATTAAAGAAGTCAAACGGCCTACCTCTCTGCTTTACAGCCTGTTGTCCTTGCAAATGAAAAGGAAAAAATCTATTTTTCGTTTTTAGAATTATCTTGTTATTTAGATTATGCGTTTTCATTTATAGCATAAACACTTTTATGTTGACAGACTTAAATGTATATTTTCTGCGCATATGAGATTGGAATGTGGTTCAAAAGGAGGAAGTGCAAACATAATGTCTAAATATGTGTGTGTTATGCTGGAATGAATGGGGCAGGATTTATCCATCAGGAGTGTTACCGTTTCCACACTCCATGCTTCTGGGTATGAACCAATTTTTCTTTCGCATTCAGTTCCAACATTGCAGACCAGGCCACAATAGATGATGCATGTCTTATTGTTCATTTGCTGAAATAGCTTCTGGTTGTTTTTGCCATTTTGGAGGACGGCCAAATATCTGAATATGTTCACATATTCTTGGCTTTGTTTTGCTCATTGTTGCTTTGTGTAAATGCTAGGAATGATGGACTTTGAAACCGGGATGCTTTTATTGCTGTGGCACTTGCGGTTCCCCGCATGAGAAAGAAGATATTCTTTGTTTAATGTGGAATGCAGAGTGGAAATGATTATTGTTTACATATGCAAACATGAATGTAATTACTCATAATTCGTGACTGAAACAATGGCTTTTTTCTCACAATGCACAATTTACAGCACTCTTAATGAGGAGAATTTACAGGGAAATCTTTACAGTGCTTCAGGAAAATAATATTAGTAAATATACTGTAGAGTTTTAGCAGTTTTTACTTTTTTCCAAGACCTAACTAAGTTGTTACTTCTAAGGCTCTGTAAGAGAAACAGAAAATAAGGACTGCAGTGGCGTATTAAATAGCAGGAAATACTCAAGCCTCTTAATATTAACAATGAAATACAGTGATGTCTTTGTCAACAACACTCCCCTTTGGCTCCGGTATAAAAACTCACTGATTGAAAATTAGCAAAATAAAAGCTTCTTCGATATATATAGCACAGCTCTATTAATTTTCTTCCCACCCACAAATGACTTCAACTCAAGGCTGTCATCAACACAGAACACACACACACACACACAATTAGCTGTAATGTATTTAAAGGGGAGTGATTTTAAGACAGACAATTCCTGTGAAAATAAAAAGGTACATGTTGTCAGGAGCGTAATGATGCTCCTGTTGTAGGTGATTGAACTCTGTTTCATCCCAGTGTCCCTCCTAATTCACCATCATGACTCCGATGGCTAATGGGATTGTAGTCAGACCTATTTATTGCCTTTGGGGAATTGAGGCTGCATACTGTGGGTGAGGGGTTAATTACAAACAACTGAAGGGGTCAGAGGTGTGTGTATGAGAGAGAGAGAGAGAGAGCTCATGTGCTCATGAGAGGGCCGAACCTTTAGTAATAGGGGGCGGATTTTAAATAAGGAACCTTGGGAGAAGATTTATCCGCGCGCTCTGACATGGCGGCAAATAGTGCTGATAGGTGAAGGCCTCATGGTGTAGAGTCCAGTCTGGATGACGAATGGCTCGTTTTTTGTGTGTATGTGTGTGTATATGTGTGTAAAATAGGATGCCAGACCATATTCACTTATCACTGAGTCAGGTCCTTCCTCGAATCCACTCCTGACATCCAGCAGGGACCTATTCGCTTCTCTTGTTTTGTCCCTGCCTCTCTCTTTCCTCCTATCTATCTCTTTAATACTCACTTTCTCCTCCCCTCCACCCCCCCCCCCCACCCCTTCATCCCCTCTTCCCTCACCTCCTCTCTTCCAGCGCTCTCAGCAGTATCTCCCAAGCCTCTCAGCTTCCCATATTACACTGCCAGATAAGAGAGGAGAAGGGCCCGACTGACAGGAACCCCAAATTAATTTACAAGCAATGATGCCGTTCCTTTGCTGATAGAACAGTCTTTATACAATATGAAGGGATGGGGAATGACGCCTCGGAGGCTCCACTGGGGACGGAGTGAGTCTGTGCTATCTTTGTAATTATAGGGAGAGACCTTGATCCTTCACTCTCTTTCTGTCTCCCTCGGTCTCTTTCTTTCCCCAATAAATGTTGCAAAAGGAGCCCAAGAGACAAATCCAACCTTCTTGCTCTATAGGCGATGAAGAAATCAGTTTGGTTTCTCTGTTTTGTGGCTTATATGAAGCGTGATTTGATCAAATATTCCATACTGTTGCCTCCAGAAGACACTTGTGCCACAGTTGTTCCTCCCCTTCTCAGTCTCCCACCGCTGCTACTTTCAACACATATTCTCCACAGCTCCGTGGCCTAATAGGCTTACTGCACCATAGAATCTAAAGAAATGTAAGTGGATTAAGGAAATCAGTTTTTTTGTATACTATTCATTAGCCACCGCCAACAGTTGTTGTTGGACCAAGGCAATGGGAGCTATTACACCCTGAGTTTCTGGCATGCATGCTTCAAGGTCTCCTGACAATCCCTGCAAAATGAGGAAATAATAAGGCCAGCCTCATAGTTTGCTCTCACACAGCATTTCCTGTAGATGCACAATAGCTGTGTGACTACTACTACTACTACTACTACTACTTACTTCCTCCGTGTTTGGAGGCAAGACCTTGTATTTAAGATACAAAAAGTCTCATGCATGATCAGTGTAATATTTTTTAGCAGTTTGTTTTGCATCCTTTTGTGCAATTTTCAGTCTTCATTGGTTTTATCTGGCTTGGCCTCAGAGGTGAATAGCATTGAAGATCACCGATAGAAATATTGGATGGGCGTCCTTCCAAAAAAGCCCATGCAGGAATGGATTTGTTCACATAGTTTGAAGGCTAAATGCTTGGTGAGCTGTGAAATGAGTAATTTGTTGAAGTCTGTGTTTAGGGGCAGCTGGACACTGTTATACACAGTCCTGGCCTAATGGCAGTCCACCAATCCGACACAGGCCAAACCGAGTTAACATGTTGGTTTCGCAGTCTCCAACTCACAATGCAATAATGGTTAAGAATTAACCTTTTCTTCCTCTCTTTGACTGCTTTTTCATCATCCTTCTTTTATAACAGTGATGTCATGATGTTGTTTTTGCTTTGTAAGGTAATCCTTATCGTCCCATGATTTGTTGTTAATCAGTATTTCATGGACACACAATTGTTTAAAAAAAACAGAATGCAATGCACAGATTAAACACAAAATACAGCATGGGAGAGAAGAGATGGGGCAGACAGTAAAGTAAACTTGCAGAACGAGATCAGAGTGCTAACGTAGCAGTAGCTGGATTGTGCTTATGTGCGACTACGTTCCTTGCAAGTGTAAATCCAAAGCTGAAAACTCCATTAGGCCGAGTCAGTCATGCATCCGTGTGCTCCAGTGCCAGACAGCTCTGTAAATCAGCTTCCTTTTTTCTAGCTCCACTGAAGAAAACAATATGGGTAGTGTCTTGGTACTGAGCATTGGGCCCTTGGGTTACACACACTCTCTCTTACACACACACACACAGACATGTACACACTTACACACACCCCTAGGGGCCTGGCTGCTACAGAGTGAGACCAAATGCTCTGATCCAGGTTGAACTAACCACTGACATGTGCACCTGTCAGACATGGGCTGCTGAAGATGTGTGTGCATTTATATGTGCATACTGTATGAGTGTGTGTATGTGTGTGAGTTGGGGGGGCTTATATTACCATGTTTTTATATCCAGTCTTGATGATATTATGTTGTGATTTTATAGCAATGCTTTTCTCTACCGTTTAGTGTTTGTGGCAGAATGGCTTCGTCCTCAAAATGAATTTTCTTTTTTTTTTTCCCCCACTCTTGCAAACACACATACACACACGCAAACACACAGACTGTAAAGTAAATGGATTTGGAGTGTGTCCGCCCGTCCTAATCTGTTGGCCAGTAAAGGCTGACTGAGGCCTAGCAGGTGCTAGACACTTGTCTGTGGAATGCGGAGGGCCAGACCTCAGACCTCCCACCAGGACTGAGCTTCCTCTGTGCTGCAAGTGTGTGTGTGTTGGATGGAGGGTGTGTGGGTGGCAGCCACCACCTGCTCTCAACCTAATTTCAGTTTTTCTCAGGACCAAAACATTACATTGTACCCTGTGGGCGTTAAATATAAATTGTGATCTACTGAGTTACAAAATATTGGAATTATGAAACACTTATCATTGTGGAGAAAATTAATGAATATATGTTACAGCAATTGGACCACTTTCATTATCTTTCCTCACCTTATGATTTATTTTTATTTGCCCATTAGCGCAGAAAAAAAATAGTGCTTTTGATCTGCTTTTATTGTCTTCAAATTAGTATAATATTCAATGGGGCTGAGACTGAACCTGTATCAGCCTGTGTTGTTTAGCTCATCCAGACTCTTGTTGTGCAGAGGTAATTATATCTCCACCACAGTTAACTGTAGAAGTCTTTCCTGTAGCTCAGCATTAAAAATACTATTAATTCAAGCTTATCAGAGTAACAACACGCAGCCTTAAATGAGTGTGAATCAGCAGAAAAGCATTTGCAGCGCCGGCTCCCGTGTCTTTAATGTAGATTAATGCTACCTGCCTGCGTCTTGGCTGCCTTCGCGGACAGCAATTAAGAGCAATAATCACCTTTTCATGGTCTGCTCTCTTACTAGGTCATTATCCAGCACCTCATAACCACCCCAGCTTCCCACCCTCTTCACATTCCCACTGCTTACACCAAATGTACGATAATGAGGAAAGTTTGGAGGGTGTCGACGTTATTGTTTGCTGCATTTTGGTGGGCGTTGGTGTTATTGTGTTATTCTAAGCACTGAGAAGCAAGAGTTTATGCTCTAAACAGTGTTCACAAGTAAGATAATCCTGCTTGTGTTTTGGCATATGAGAGATATTTCACATTTAGGAGCTTTAGTTAGGATTGAATGAGGATAAAAGGTTGAATGGCTGAGTTATTTCTCTCCCCTTACCTCTCTCTTTTCCTCCCTTTCTTCCCTCCTCTCTCATTTTTCCTGGTGTCAGGATGACTGATGGTGGCCAGCAGAAACGGGTGTCCAGCATTATACCTCCGACAAATGGCTGTGGCCTGCTCGGCCAGGCCTTGGACCAGACAGAAATCAATATTTCACCATTTAAAATCTATCAAAAGAGGATTTTTGAGAGTGCTACAGCTGCCTGCATTCCCTTCCACAACTCCCCCTCCCCTTCCACGCGCCACGCCACAAGCACTGAATCAGACACTTTGTAGTTACAACTAGTAATCAATAAGCCAGCACCTTCACAGATCTTAACCGCAGTCGCCTCAGAGTAGTGATGGATGGCGAGGAAGGCCGCGATTCATTTTGTCAGGCCATTACGCCGGTGAATTCTGTCCACTTCATCCTGCAGACGCTCATTTTTCACACTTCATAAGAAGCAGAAATGGGCTGAGATGGAGGAGAGGGAGAAAGAGAGGGAGAAAGAGAGTGGGGCAGAAATGAAGAACATGGGAAAAGATTGAGAGGGAAATACAGTAACAAAGGAGAGGAGGGGAGAAGAGAGTGATGACAGACGGTAAGAGGAAAGGAAAGAGTGCAGTGGGTCCTGTGGAAAAGAGGGCAAACACACTGTGACATAAAATCATTAAAACCTCAGCTTTAGTTTGATTTTCATATTTAAACTGAAAGATTACACTGACCTCTATGTGCTGAGAAGCAACGCGACAAACAACCTCACCCCAACAGTGTGAAATAAGCCAAAACAGCAACAACAAAAAAAGTGTGTTTGTTAAGCTAAAAACAAGACAACAGCAAGCTAGACAGTGTCTGTGCTGTGTGTAACCAAATCAGTCAGGGGGCAAATTGATTTTTTTTTTTTTTTCCCCCTCTTGCTGAAAGAGTTTTATCGCTATAAAGCACACAAGGGCAAAGTAACCATGAACAAGTCCCACTAGTCAAATGTATTATGTTTACAAAACAGCAAAGTGGTAAATTAGTTTAGC
>JAVQJX010071312.1:0-10087 GCA_036025115.1 Ambassis agassizii
CACATCAGGCTATGACTGCTGGGCTGGAAGAGAGGCTTCCATTTACATTCACTAAGTATTTCTGGCAGTAATAAGTTAGGTTAAAAAGCCCCCTGCTGCTTAACTTGTGGACAAAATTAGCAGGCCCTGTTAACTGGTGTGAAACATGCAAATGAACAGGCAGAACAAAGACTCTTATTGGTCAGGATGCTGTTAAACCATTTGGGTAGGAGCCCAACAAGAAGCTTCTAGTCTATCTCCTCATTACCATATTGCTCAACTAGTTAATTAGTAAGCTTTTGATTGAGGCTAGTAAGCCTTTTGGTTAACTACTGAACATGCATCTGGCACTTTGCTTTGTTTGTGTCTCAGTAATTGCACTTAAACATGGGGAATGCAATTTCAATACACCCCACTGTTTCAACACAACTAATAAAAACTAATAAAACCCAGAGTGACACATGGAACATGCTGAGAACATACAAAGAGAAACAACAGGCTAAGATTAACAAACTGACAAAAATGAAGCACAGGATTTTCAATAAGACCAAACGTGTCCACCAGCTGCACTTCTAGTAGCTGTCAGAGTGAGACAAAAACCGTTATCGCATGATTTTTGAGTAAACAAGCAGCAAGAGTACTGAGTTTTTAGGTCAAAAACATAGTGTTTACAGAGTTTGGTGTTTGTATGATGCTGTCATGGTGTCCTTTCCTCTCCCTGACCCACTGATATCATGTACTTATGAAACAGTATTTATAGTTACATTGCTATAAAATCAAGCACAAACCTAAGGAGGCTGTGTGTAGCCTTTGAAGCAACCCAGGGCTAAAAGTAGGAAATAATACTACTTAAGCTTATGTTCTGAGTGCACAATAAGCTCATCAACATTTATATGACCTCATTTCTTCTCTCGTGTGAATATGAGAGCTGTGCAGTCAGAGGATAATGTTCAGAAACTCATCTGAAACAGTAAAAGTGACAGAAGGGATGTGTTCCTGTTAGCCACAGTGAAAACATATCCACAGGAGAGCTTTCTTTTAAAATAACAGAATGTGTTCTGCCTGTATACACTAATGAATGCATACTAATTAGAGCATAAAGCCACAAGGTTCAACCTATGTGAGGAAAATGAGGCTGAAAAAAAAGAACAGTAT
This sequence comes from Ambassis agassizii, assembly GCA_036025115.1. Lineage (NCBI taxonomy): Eukaryota > Metazoa > Chordata > Actinopteri > Ambassidae > Ambassis > Ambassis agassizii. The sequence continues at coordinate 1,135 of JAVQJX010071312.1, forward strand.
GGAGGCAACACACATAACATATACATGCCAATATGGTTAAATAAGGATACTGGTAACCTTCAGTAATTCGCCTGACACACATGTGTGTGGCTGCCTGATGTGGAGCTGCAAATCATAAACACCTGTGACTCGTGAGTTGTTATAAAACTTGGCTGTTTAGATTGTAACAGTTTATAACAGGCCCAGAGAAAAGAGAGAAATTGTTGATCTACTATGGCAGAAATGAGAAGGCCCTGAGATGATTGCTCACAGAACTGCCACTCTGAGGCATAAAATTGAACCTAATCTCTAACAACACTGGCTGATAACAAACAGGGTAATGTTTGTGCGTAAAAAGTGTAATATTATTATTGGTAGTTACTCAGACATGCTAGATTTGGTTGTTTTTTATTCTCTGTTTCTTTTAAGAAGATTATGAAGTCTGTATCCTGGCCATGTGTGGTCCAAAGCTTTCCTGGAACACACATGTTTGTGCAATGTCCTCCAAAACTGGCAGCACAAGAAACCCGCCTGTCATTGCCTAATTCCTCTGCACCATATCCTAAAAGTCTGGCACTAAGTTATGAAATCCTATGTTTTTTTAATAGGCAAAAAAGGTATAGTTGAAAACATAATTAAAACATAATTAAGATGCTGTAAGACAGTCTTGTCACTGTTTCATTTTTTTTTTTGAAGGTTATTTCTGGCCCGGTGTTCTTTCAAGACTGCATACTTTGAAAAACAGACAGGTACAAGCTGAGTCAAGTGTTCAAAGCTTGGTGCTGCTATAGAAATATTACCAACTTTGCTTTTCTGTCAGGAAATAAACAACACCCTGGAACAAGAACATCAACATCTACAAGGGTATTTTTCCCCAAGAATCAATGTGAAAGCCACTGAACTGTGCATTAACCAGTTTAGCTTATTGCACTTCAGTGTGGAAATCCTCTCACTCGGTAGCTTGTGCAATAAACGCAATGCTATTTACATGTATGGATTTTTTCTTCCAGCTCTTTGTACCTACATGCCATGTTCATGCTAGGGGTGAAAGAATGCTCTATTCACAGTGTGTGTATAGTCAGTTCATTGAGCTGCTGTATGGAGGCCATTTGGAGACATTTTCAAGTGGATGTGTGAATGGTGGAAAAGATGCAAAACACATGCAGGTCTAACTTACAATTATTAGATGCATAATATGTATAATAGAATTCTAGGATTATGTGCTTCCACTTCACTCACATCACAGCGAGACACAATGAGTATTTTTATTATTACTGTCTGGTGTGAGTCATCTGACAGAAAACTGAAAATGATCTATTTATGACAATAAATCATAATCATTTCTGTGGCAAGATTTGCATCAGCAAAAAAGACAACCAAGCAAATAAATAAATAAAAAAAGGCCCTAGAATAAGCAAACCGACATTAAGGCATTTGCCAGAAATCAATGCAGCACCCGCCCACTCCTCATAAGCCAATGAGCTTGTTGAGCTATATTATGAAGTTCCCTGTGTGTCCCACAGCCACCACACCACACCCATTTGCATTTATGGATTTTCTCCAAGCACCCCTGTATCTGCGTGTCATGCTCTTGCTTGGAGGAAAATGAGATCTCTATTCATAGTCTTTATCCATTTCATCTTCCACCACAATCTTGACCGAAGGCCTTTGGAAACAGTCCCACTCGCACAGAAACGATTTACTACAAGCAGGCAGGGACGTCAGATAGGAGCAGGCTGCTTGTTCATGACTTTGTCGATGCGATGAATTCAATAGGAGGTGATAATGGTGGCTGAACACGGGGGCCTAATGCATTTTACAGGTTTCAGAAAGGTAGATTTGCATTAGATTGACATAGATTCTCAATGTTTTATGGAAATATTGATTTAAATATGCTATAACTATGATGATTAAAACATTTTAGAAGATGTCTGCTGGATCTACCTCAGCAGCTAGTTGACAGCTGGGCATGATAATGTTGCATTTTACTCCAGGCAGCACCAAAATAGTAACTGATGTACATAATATGGAGCTAATGTTTTGTTCCATTTAGCAGCTGAATCAAAGTTAATCAGGGATGATTCATTTACATTACACCCAGCAGTATGTTCTCCAACAGCATTCAATTATCTGCAGCAGAGTCCATTAGAATTATTCTTGTAATATTTTATTAATTGGCAAATGTGATTTGTCCTGTACTTATTCATTTTTACCCCAGCTACTTAAAATCTGTTATTTTTGTAGACTGGCAGTGGAGAGCAACATGACCCTGCCCTGTTGGCTCAGAAGTTGTGCGTGTTTGCTGTTAATATGTTACACTTAGCTGTGTTTTTAATCATGGTTGGAAAGAAGAGAAATCCAGAGATTCAGGTCAGCTAATGTTGTTGTTGTTGTTTGTTGTTTGTTTCTTTGTTGTTGTTTTTTCCATTGAGGAAAACAATCATGTCTTGAAAACTGAACCTCATCAGTGAGTAATGAATTTTACAACACTTGACACTGACGTTAAACTGCATGGCTGTGGAAGTTGCCAAACTATATATATACATGCACAGTGACTGTGTAAAGTTAGACCCAGTAGCTATGCTATGCTGCATTGATCAAGCATGGGACAGGGCACACACACGCTATGATACAGTTTGACAGGCAATGTCAGGTCTGCATATATGAATAGGATGCACATTTTTTTGTGTTGCAAGATTTCATGCTGCTCAAGATCATGGACTGTGCATAAAGATGGATGACACAATTTCGCTCTACCCTACTGTACAAAAGAGCGCCAAGCCATCTTACAGGTGTTGTTACTTTCAAATAAGATGCACTATTGGAAAATATGAGAGGTGGTTTCTTTAACTGGGTCCATATCCATCTATTAACATGGGGGAGGCTTGTGTCATATACTGCAGCCAGCCTCCAGGGGGCAGTTGGGCCTTCAAGATATTATTGCTTTTTTTAACTTATTATTTGTCAGGCTTACTTATGTTCACAGCATCAGTGTTGGCTAAACTTGACCTTTTATTCCTACATGTTATTAGCAAAGAAGAAAAATATTCAAGCAGCAGATTTTTGCTTTTAAGCTAACTATCCTTTTCTTTGAAGAGAGCATACACGCAACATCAAAACACTTAATTTTTCAACATCATATTATGTTATATATGATCATATTGCTATATGATACAGGTACATCTGCAATTTGCACATTCTGACACACTCACTGTGTTATATTTTGAATGCTGAGCTGCACTTCTTGTAGCTGTCAGAGTGAGACAAAAACAGTTATCGCATCATTGTTGAGTAAACAAGCAGCAAGAGTACTGAGTTTTTAGGTCAAAAACATAGTGTTTACAGAGTTTGGTGCTTGTATGATTATTTATAAATAACATAAATCAGCAGGATTCCTCATACTTTGCTGCTACTTTAGAAATAAAAGTTTGAGTTGTATTGTTTAAATGTACAGACAGGTGTGTCTGTCAATGTATCACTGAAATTATTTGATGGAATCCAGCTATGTGAACAGATGTGCCTACAAAAATGGAACAAAAAAACCCTGATTTACTCCTTGATCAAATGATGCAGCATATGATGTTTGAACTTGGTGTAAGCACAGATTGTGGAAAAGTGCAGGAGACGCTGTAATTTCATGCAATTATTCAGCACATGCGAGTGTCTCTAGCAGCATTAGGAGATGTGGAAAAAAGTGTCCTCGACCAAATTGGTGTCAGGTATTAATTTGACTCTGCAGCACACTTGTACTCTGAAGTGCATTTGTGACAAATTGCAAAGTGCAGCATTTGGAAACCATCAATGTTTTGCCACTATACACTACACATAAGAAAACTTAACTGTCTATAAAGTGTGTGTAAGTCTTATGTAGAAGGGAAGGGATGGTTCTCGTCAATGCAAATCACTCCCTGCCTGCCATCTAGCTCCAGCTGGCGTGATGCTCTGGCATATTGGCAAGTGAGGCAGGCGGGTCGATAAGGATTTTAACCGCATCTTAAAATGGGTAATGGTGGCCTTTATGTGTGTCATTGTCACTTACCCAAAAGTCACGGCTCCTAAGCGCCACCATCCATCACCTGCCTGCCTGCCACATGGCTCTTTCTGCCTAACTGATTCACTTAAGCTCTGTTTGTTTGTTTGCACTCAAAGTCACTTTCATTTATGATGGAGCTGGGCATGAGCTACGATTGCGTGCAGAGCTTTACAGCACAGAGATAGATGGGGCGGTGCTTGCTCTAAAATTGTTCGCACACTCTAAAGCTTGTCATATTGGATATTATGCTAGTGTGGATCTACTGCTTTTAAGCCGTCAACTGCTTTTAAGGAAATTTAATGCTATAAATAAGGCAACTTAAGTGAAAATCGGCAAACATCTAACATGTCTGACTTTAGGAAGGTATGCTGTTTGTATACTTTAGCTCTAGATTGTACCTCAACTTTATAGCAGTAGCACAGCACTGACTTTGGCTGCAAGAACAGCACTGTCAAACTTTTAAAGTGTAATTTTTTTACCAGGCGGTGACACATTTCTTGCTTCACTGTAGTCCCTCAATAACTGGTGTAAATATTTTTTTTTATTTGTGCGCAGTGTATAAAAGCCATTTTACAGCTCAAAGTGCTATGAAAAGAGTGCTGCTTTCTTTACTATTGCCACTTAGGTACGTCTTAATTAAGAATGTTAAAACACATTATTTCCTGGACTCTGAAAAGAGTTTTGTGTGCTTTTATCAATGTATTGCATGCCAAATATGTTGCTATTATTGATGTTGTTGATGCTGTGAAAAGGCTTATTTAAACTATAGGAAAACAGCAGCAGTAGCATTCAAGTCAGTAACAAGTGCAACATGAGGTTGTTGACCTACTGCAATAACCAGTACAGTAGTGACATTAAGTACACACAGTGTCAGCACTATTTAGAGGCCAAAAAAGTGCAGAAAAACTTCAGAATTAAAGATTAATCTGATCAAAAATCAAAAATCAATGAAAATATACTTTACTTAAGCAGAGAACAGAGATATGGCTGCTTTATTTTTCACCAGATTTACACAAAACAGAAGCACAAAATGTTGTGAATATTTGCAAAATAAATGTCTTCAGAAAACCAGAGTCTTGCTAATAATATGTAAGAATGTGATTAATAAATCTGTGATATTCCATAATATATGAAACACTGTAAGACAGTTCAGGAACTGGGAATTCAACAATTGTGCATAATTGTGTGTGAATCCTGACAGCAGAAAACAGAGACATATGTTGTATTTTATTAGGCTGGAGTGGGTTTGGAGTATACAGTCTGTTTAAACGCAGCAACCCCTCAGGGGAGCTGCGGCTGAGCTGTGGAAAATAAATAAATAAATAAAAAATTGGACACTTGCAAGTGCTACCATTGTAGATTAAAACATTGTGTGGCGCTTAGAGAGTTTCATTTAAACATGAGTGAAACTATGTTTATTGTTTTTTTTATGAGAGTTTTGTTCTCATAAATTTACTTTGCCAGTGCGTCTCATGTTATTAAGTGTGTTACCCCTGTCAAGTTCTATACCCATCACCATTATTATTACTGCTTATGATAATATGTCGCAAAGGGAAATGTTTTCATTCGTCAGTCTGAAGCAAGCACAACACATGTTGGACAGCTGTGTATCAGCCGTCAGGGTACCAAGGTTTCCATTAAGAGTAGTTAGCATGAAATATTCTTCATTAAAACTTCATTCTCCAGCGTACCAGGAGTTGTTGGCAGAGCTGTTATGACTCCATGTATATTTTCAAAGCCTTGGCAAGCCTCCCACTCATTTTTGTGGCTAACTGGCGAAGATGTTGAGTTGCCCTGAGCAACTGTGAGAAGCTACAGAGAATGGTTGGCAGGCTGAGTCGGGGGATAAATGCTCGTTAAGCCGACCTATGTTGTCATGGTTAATTAAATACCCACTTATTTTTTGAAGTTTGTTTTTCCTCGCTGCTCCCTGTCCGACCCGCTCCGTCATGAAGACGCCATGGGAATGAGCGGTGGACATGCAGGGTCATTGCTGCCTTTCTTTTTAGTTTGACTGATGTACATGATTAACTGGCTTTACCTTCAGACTTTCTCAGGTCAGTCTAAACCTCAGAGGGGCATGGCAAACTTCTGACTTTCATCTCTGGTCCTGAATATTGTGATTGAAGGCTTTAAAGGCCTGCTTTGAACAAGCTCCAAACAAAGAAGGCCTCTTTAACTCCAAACCACCCAAAGATTTTCAGGATATTAACAGCTCGGCAAACACGTCTAATTCAATTGTTTCTGAGCCAGAGGAAAAGTTAAACAGAGGCATTACACTCGAACGGCGGAGGACGCAGTCACCTCGCGTCCAACCTGCTGGAGGAAAGGACTTCATTGAGTATTTTGTTTTCATCTTGAGCAGAGCACTGTCAGAATCACTTGGTGGACGTGTGTGTGCATGCATGTGAAAACAAGTGAGTTTAAAAGAGAGAGAGAGAGAGAGAGAGAGAGGTAGCATTTCTATGTGTGTGTATGTGCTTGTTACAAGGCACTCTAATTTACATATAGAGCACCGGGCCCTCAGGAGGTAAGTGGACTTTAACAGTGAGATAGCACTGCTATTTATTGCTTTTCATGCTGCAGTGAATACCTGAGAGCCGCAACTTCTCAAACGTGGCAGTGAAATCCATACACAAATGACCAACAGCCATCACTGTTGTGCAGTAAGTGCTTCTGCACTAAGAAAAAAACAAGGAGGCTCTTAGACATTCACCAGTATCTATGAGGTGCTTCCTCTCAGGATCCATAACACTATAAATGACAAGCAGCAAAGTTTGTCCCCCAAACTTCCTCTCAGATTTCATGAAAACTTCTAAATTTGACAATCTATTCGGTTTGATTTTTATTTCCACAAACTATTGACAGAGCAGCCCACCCACACAATAAACTAATGTCAAAATTGTCAGTCTGTCAACAAAAAAAGTCAGTTTTGCGTTTTCTGAGAATAATGATACAATCCATCACTGTCAGGCTAATCTGAATTGGAAATTATATTACAAACCCACAGAATAAACTTGTGTTTTTGTCTAGTCCAGTCAGCAGCATGGAAGATTTATAGCGATGCCATTATTCTAAACATAATCTTAGTTCTGCTGTGTGATTTAGCGGTGATTTATAGTCATTCCATTTACTTGTTAAAGCATGGCAGAGACTGGCAGAAAAGGACGGTCTAATATGCTAACAGCCGCTGTGCTGCTGATATGAAAATAAAGCTGAGGCTGAGGAGCTGTACAACGATGTCATCTCGCTGTGCAGCTGCGGCGCTGTCATCAGCACGCAGCCTGGCAGCACTGATTACATGGAAACATTTACATCATCACAAAGAAAAACCATGATGATGATGATGCCACTGCCCTAATCAACCCTCTCATGTCATTAATACTATCATCATCATTTGTTAATGTTTTGTCCTTTCAACATTATGATGACACAATTTCCACACACTCTGAACTGTAGGAAATAATTGTGATGAAGGTATAAAATCTCCACAGGTCCAGTAAAAATAGCACCTGAGGACAAACATTATCAAAGGGAAAAAATAATTTTCAAATACAAGAGCCTCAATTCAAAAGGGAACACGTAGAACTGGGGATAAGAGGGTGTTTTTTGTAGGCCAACCCCGAAGTTAGCATTACTGTTTCCCCCTAGCAAAAAAGGGATTCTTCTGCTGGCTTTTGAATTATTCGAGGAAATTAACTCAGTTTCTGATAGACCTATTTAATAATTCTGCTCAGGAAGATTTTGTGTTTGAATTTTGATGCTTAGATACAGTATAACCACGAGAAGAGAATGATAAACTACACCATGATCACTTGCCAAGTGTGGCATACTTGACAGTGTTAGTGCAATTTGGAGTGTCCCCAGCAATTAGTCTATTAGCAGTTAGTTAGCAAAGGCCTCCTTAAGACACTTGTGAAGTGTTTACTGAGGTAATAGTGTCAAAGAATAAAAGGTCAACCATGGACCTTTTTTCAGGCAGCCAACCAAAAATCCATAAAAAAAAGCCATTAACCAGCTGACAGATTTCTGGATTTTAGGGTAAACCATCCTAATCCTTTTCTATTATATACAAAGAATTTGTCTGGTCTCTGTAGATTTGGGGGCAGTACCAATGGACACAAAAACTGCCCTTTAAATAGACATATAAACAAGTCATGGTATAAAGACCGCTCCTATCTGCTGAGCAACCTCTAATCAGATTCTTTTAAATGTTTTTCCTGCTCGCAAAAATATAGGTAAATTAATATTAAGATACTTGACCCAAAATTCCAGTTTATAAGCAGCCAGTTTAACAAACATAGTGATCAGGGGCCAACGATTGCGCAGCTTTCATACTAAAAGATGGCGCACGCCCAAAACTAGGTAAGTACTTACGCCCAGAAGTTGTCAGATGTATCAATGTGTGTGCGCCTGTTCCTGTGCTTCTGTGCTTGATAAATCACAGCTGACTTGGAACTGAGCGCAGCTGCACGTGTCACTTGGACCACCTTGTCTCCTCCCGCTAATTAATATGCAAATTAGTTAAAATCCCTATCATGCTTTCACGTTTTGGCCAAATAACAGCGGCAAACACACGACCCTAACCCTAACCCTAACCCCATCAAAAGAGGACGGAATGTGAAAACAACATGCTTGTACGGGAGGCTGGATTTGATGGTTTCCTCAGGTATAAGTAGAAGAAAATATGTGGAGTAGGAGTGTGTGACAGAGGATCGGAACATCGCTCCTCAGAAAAAAATGGCTCGACATCAAAATCAGTGTTTACAACAGCATCGCTGCAAGTCCAGTGTTGCAGTCACAGGAGGAGGCCCAGAATGATGGAGCTGACCCCATGTGAGGAACGAGTGCCACTGTCGAGTATGTATGATTATCCTACACAAGTACATAAAACATTATCTAAATATCAGTCAGTCACAGCAGTTAGAAGAAACCAAACGT
>JAVQJX010071354.1:0-10101 GCA_036025115.1 Ambassis agassizii
AACAGATTAAGTCAATAAATCCTGGTTCTGCTTGAAAGAGTGCAGATTTTAAAGGGTACATTTAGTACTAAGGGAGAACATTAAAGGGTAAACTATATAATGTGGTCAGTGGTCGTTCAGGTCTGAGAACTTGTTGACTGTAACATAAATCATTGCTCCATGGATCATTAAAGGTTACCGCAGGCTTGATATGGATGTTATCTCTTTTATGGTCTTGTGCTGGCTGTTTGCTTTAGTGCAGAAGGAGGTAAAGGCAACCCTCCAAGATTTCTGTTGAGGGAAAGCCAGTGGGAGAACCTATAAAAGTGTAGCTTCAAAAAGTATAAACATGACCTGATATCTGCTGCGCTCGGTATCAGTTTTTATGACTGCAGCAGGGCAGAGGCATTGAGTTCCTTCATATCCCTTTACTACAGTGAAGAGACAGCAAGGCTCGGACTTTCTTGATAATTGGCCACGGAGGGGAAGGATTGGGATCAGAATGCAAACAGCTTGGTCAGCAGCGTGGAAGTAGCCTACTGGTAAAATGACCCTCATTGGAATATAATACCATGATGAAGCCAGATAGGTAAATGACATCTCCACATGACAGTTTGTTCTGCATAGATGGGAGTGTTTCAGTATTTCTATTTTCTACTACATCTTGGAAGAAAATATGACTTAAAAGTTTTGCCTCTGGGCAGACAACAGAAGGCTTGTTTTCACTGCCCAAGGCAAGTCCTTAAATGTTAAAAAAGTGTTTCCATATCAGGTGAGGATATGGAAACACCTTGGAACATCATACAGTAATTTGTAAGATGGTCTATATTATATATCTATAAAGGTCTATATTGGACTGCTGTTCACTTCATAGTAACCTCAGTGTTCTTGTAGTTGCACTACTTTAGTCTCCAAATAATACAAATCCTCTGCATCTGAGAGACTTACTCTTGGTGCAGATGTGTCTGGCTGGCACGTCACCTGTTGGGCTTGAAACTCTCAATGAAGCGAGGAGCATATATGTCAAGTTCTGAAGAATTCTGCTGTCACATTTTGCTTGACAAGCAGAAAGAACTTGGCACAAGCTAAAAGAAAAATGTACGATACCATTACATTGGTATCTTACATCTATAAAGAACAATTGGCATCAAACTAATGTTGCCCTCACCAGTGGGAGGTTTGAAGTTCATGTCTACACAGGGCACATGCAAAGTCCATGTTCTGGAATATGACAGCATATGAAATTGTTAGTACTTAGTGCATCCCTAAACATCACAGATAAACGGCACCATCCATAGTTGTGACAAAACGTTAATACGCACGAGTTAACTGACATTCAAAGCTATCCTTAAAGTTTTTATAGACCAACATGTCATTAGCGCAGCTGGTTAGCTGACGTCCTTGTCGCTGCCTTCTAAGCTAACGTCGTTAGCGCTAGCCTACAGACGCTAATCTAGACATTAGTTCGCCACTAAGGTTTGGCATATGTGCTGTTTAAGTCAGTCTTTTCAGTGTAAATAAAAACTCACTATACTTTCAGCTAGTTGAGAAAGTTTTTGACTTGGCAGTCTGAGTACCTCCTAGTAAAAGAGAACATCTTCTCTTCCCTCTTCCAGTTGCGCCGCCATTACCATCTACGTCATCAAAGAGGAACTGCGCATGTCATAAAGCCAAGCGCTGCCACTTAGCTGGCTACCAGATAATCCTCTCCTGTAAAAGTCATATCGTGGATGTCTCCTGTGAGGTTGACGACAACCGACCTTCTAGAACTTATGTGTTATTTCTGAATACTTTAAGAAGCACAAATTACAAAACCTCTGCCCTAACATTTTGTTTTTACTTTCCATATTATAATTTGACACAAACATTAATCTTCCATCTGGTGCATTAAGTATATCTTATCTCATATTGAGCAAGCAGACATTTCAGAGTTGCTGAAAAACACATCCTGCACCTCACTTAAGTCTGAGATGTCCAAATTTGTTATCCAAATGTTTCCTCTGACATGTTATTATTTATCTGGCTGTATGGATGACCCCTGTTGCTTCAGCCACTTCAGAGTATTTATTATACCCTAGATTTTGTCTCTCTGAGTGATAGGAGGCATAAACTGCCAAAAACAAAGTAAACAGACTCCAGACCAACCTTTTCCTTACACACAGAGAAAGGGAATTGTCAAGTACAAAGAGGAAGCTACATGTCATATAAACTTGTTTATTAAAATAGGATTGATATAAAGGCTACAAAATTCAGATACAAAAAAAACAACAACACAAAAATAGCAGCTGTTATAAGTTTACAAAAACATAAACAAATAAAAAGTATGATATTTACAAAAAATTACAAATTGTAATTTACACAGTATATTGAGCTATTTACATAAAATGTAAATTAAATAACAGTTATGGCACAATATTTGAAGTAAACTTCAGTTAATTAGCCAATCACCCTTTAGCGAAGCCTCATTATTTTAAAGAATCATATTCACAACATGATATCATATATTTTGTTGCTCTTCAGTTGCTGTAAACACAACATATAAACGATGTGTGAGTGGAGCGCATCAGCCAGAAGCAGTCGATCCCTGCTAATCCAAACAGGCAGAGCATGAGAGACACCTTGGCCTAAATTATGCATAAAAGGTTTTAAAGCTGGTATTTGTATCAGACTGTAAACATGATTTTTTTTTTTTTTTTTTGTTAGGTTAGGCATTTTAACATGAGGATTGACTCGTTTTGGGAGCCACTTGGGGAACAGCAGTTTTTTTGGCACTAGTATGTTGAAAGCTGATGATTTTTTTTGGACCAATTTGCATAGTGCACCTTTTCCTGAGGCAGAACAATAGGAAATATGTCTGGCTGTTACCTCAGTGTTATTTTTTTCAGGAGGGGGGGCAAAATAACGTCTCTTCTGATTAACAAAAAAAATAAATATACATTAGTACAAACTACCAGTCTCTTTAAATATTAAACATAACCAGAAGGGCGACATTATTAAAACAACCCCAAAAATATTCCAGATCTATAAGACCTATAAAATCTTACAGCACAGCAGAAACATTATAAATCTGCAGGTATGTACATACGGAGTCACTTTCCATGAAATAAAAAAAAAAAGTATATAATATCCTACTGACCACACACAGCCCGCCAGGGGCCACAGTTCCCTCCAAACCGGAGACCAAATAGCCATGTTATATTTGGCATGGCTCTTCTCTCTCTCATGCTACAAATATTAGCATAAGATTTGGAGCAGTTTGCTCAGTCCTACTTAGACCCTCTCATGGGGGAACTAACAGTTACAGCTAACTGGGGAAAAGGTAGTTCAGCTACTGCGCACAATTAGCACTCTAAGCTAGGTTTACCAAGGCTGCTGCAAGAGTGTATATCCAAAGTTCATCTTTTGCTTCATGTACAGGCTCACAGATTTAGATTTAAAGGCTAGTTGGTTTAACCACTCTTTTCTAATGTCTGAGTACCCTTTTGTTTTCACATGAAAGAATCCTTTTTGTCCATCAGTTATTTGGAGGAAAAAAGACAGTTTGCAGTCCAGGTCAACACATCACAAAAAAAATCCCAATCAAAGATGGCAACCGTAAGAGGTAACCGGCAAGGAGTTGGGTTCAAGTATAATCCAGGAAATAATACTGAATCATCTTTCTCTTAATAGTCTTTGCTTGCTTGGCTTCAGAAAATCTGAACATGTCAAAATACATTTAGTCCATGTGCCCAAGACTTTGGTTGTTAAGGCTAACTACCTGGATCTCTTTATTTGCAAAGTGGGAGATTCCATTCGGTACTTCCCAGTTTAGAATTACTTGCCTCTATCCACAAAATCCCCAAATCGCTGCGTTCCATAAGGTGATTTTCCTCAATTCTCTCCCGTGGTCCACATCAGGGAGATTTTGCAGGATAAATGGTACATTCCTGTGTGACTTTTTTCACATCACGCCACATCAGTTACTCTCCACACTGGGGTAAAGCTTGAACACTTTGTATATCCACTCCGAGTAGAAAGCGACGTTTACAAAAAGTGCAGGCCGGGATGAGGCACATTTTGTCCTTTGGATGCTAACGCCGATGATAACTTTGCGCTCGTGTTCCTGGCAAACCAGCGGGCCGCCGTAATCTCTCTGCAAACAACATATTGTACAAAGAAATCACAAATCCATTTAAAACAAACACCAAATGTCCACTGAAATGAAGACCCAGGTGTTTAGGAAGTCATGGATAAGCACTATATGCCTAACAACGCTGTTACTGATTATTGATCCTTACATCACATACACCTTCTCCTCTCTTGCCACCGGCGCATATTCTGCTTTCGCCAGCATCCCCTTTGATCTGTGAGCACATGTTGTTGTCAACCATCGGCATGGTCACTGCGTTCAGTGCTTCATCGTATCCTGTATCTGAGGGATAGAAAAACTGTGAGTGGAAAACATTACAGAAACCTTTACTTTAAGTGATGAAAGACGGCAGTACTTTTTGTTTCACCCCATCCATACACGGTGCAGTTGGTGCCTTCGGGGATGTGACAGTCTTTGACTGGCAGATGAATGGTGGAGGCGCCCTCAGACACAGGCGCAGGACTACAAAAACATAATCCCTTTTAGATTTTGACCCAAAGCTTGACAGTTGTATGATACCGTATGATATGAACTTACTCTGCTAGTTTCAACATAACCAGATTGGATCCCTCTGGGCCACAGATGAGGCGAGAGACTCGTAGTCTCGGGTGGTTTGAGGACTCGTTCAGGTAGCGCAGACCAACCTGTACGCTGTAATCTCTGAGATCTGGAACACTGACGACAACAAGGTTCAGTATCAGCGGCTTTGCTTTTAAACACCGCATGTTTGAGGATGGTCAGACAGGAACTTACCATGAAGTGAAGCACTGTTGGTCTGTCAACACCCAATCTTCTCTTATTAGTGAGCCACCACACAAATGAACCTTCCTATGAACATTTAATGATGACATCTTTATTATATATGACACAAAGATGAATAAAGACAATACTTAAAATACACAAAAAAAAATATAACTTACTCTCTTTGGATGCTTACGACCCAGCTGCCGTCCGTACCTCGAACTCGATGTCCTCCAACTATTCTGGTGTTTATGTGCACAAAGCACGATATCTTTGGCTTGGTAAGATCTAAACAAGAAGATAGACTTCATGTTAGAATATGAATATACTTTTCAATGGAAAAATGTATGTTTATCAAAGCTTCAAGCTCCAACCGTAAAATATGATTTGTTTAGTTAGGTAAAATAGCAACAGAAGGATTTGATAGAAAGAGTTTAAAGGAAAGGGGAGGCGATCAGAGATAAAACGATGAGGAGGCTGATGAAGAAAAAAAGGATACTCACCGTATGGCTGAGAAGCTGCTGTAGCTGAGTCACCTGGTAGATATAAGGCAAACAGTAAGAGGAGACCTCACAGCAGCAGGGAATAACTCAGACCACTGACCATATATTGAAACATAAAGCATAAAACCTCAGTGAAAATGACAAGCTTTTATTCTTTAAGAAGACTTGTCTCTGTATCTGAATCTCTGTTGGAGGCTATAACAGCTCAGTAACCACAGCAAATAAATTTTCTCAAGACCTCAAAAACTTCATGGAAGACATGTTTTACATTATGGAAATTATTGTGCAGCGATTCAAAATAGACTCTTCAATGCAGCCAGATTGAAACCAGTCAAAGAGAATGTTGGGTCCAGCGGCCCGAGTGTGTTCTATCTCTCAAATAAAAGGATGGCAGTGGGGACTCGCATCTGTTTGCTGTTTAAGCATCGTGTATTCTCTGCCAATTGGACAAAACCGCAGCTAACAGATTACGTAAGCCACCATAGCAAGCTTTATAAAAAAAACACAGATGACATTTTTAGTTGAAGTCAACAAAGGCTGCAAAGTTAACTTATTTTATTGTCTTAAATTTTATTACACGCTCCTGAAATATTGTCTTTAGTCGCCCTCACTTTCACAACAACTTCTTGACATGTAAACAGCAACGTTTCTGACCATCGAACAGCTGCTCAGCATGCCACAAAGACAGGAAACACAAATGGCAGGCTGGTCTGCTGAAATACAGCTAATGTCAAAAAATGAATGGCTGGCTCCAAAACTGCACAACTAATTAGTCTGGAGAATGCCAATTAGTAGCAATAACAGGTGCATAAAGTGGATTATTTAAGTGCCTTACAGTGCTTCAGTTTGCAGTAGTCCCAGGCCAAGCGGTTATTTGGACTGGTGTAACACCAGGGGCCATGCTTGTCCCGGTCTGGGTTCCGGCAGTAGTTCTTCTCCAGCCCTACATAGGATACTGTAGAGTGAGAATCCCCGCTGTAAAACACACAAATACAGATTCTCATATTGCATTTGTTTTTCAGTTTATCAGAACTAACACCAGGTCACGTCTCATAAAGATTCACACACACTCTCACACTCTAAAAACACACAGGCCTGTGTATACATAGAGTTACGCACATAGAATACACATTGTAAGCAGTAACCATGGCATGCCTGGAAAGTCTGACTCTGGCTTTCCTATAGTGCAAAGAGCTCTCTGCATTTGCTGCTCAGAGGCCGTAGAAGGAAACAGAGTTTTGTGAAGAGTGCTCATGGGAGTATGAAAGTATGCAGTCTAAGCATTCAGCAGGGCTCAGACCAGCAGGAGCCACATCCTCTACGGAACGATTTGGTTGTGCTCTCGTTTGGTAGGAATTCACATCTAATCGTGTGTCTTTTTGCAGCGTTCCACTTGGCTCTGGAAGAATTAAACGTAATCTTCTCAGATATCCCTGAAAAGCAATTACGATGCAGGACACACACGCAAAAATAACGCTAAGCGATGGGCGACAATTTGTCAGAGGGAGGGGAGGGTGGGTGGAGATAATTGCTCTTCCCAGGAGAATGTTAAACAAGCTCTAACTCTCAGCAGTTTTTCCTGGGATGACCCTCGACCTTGAGCAGGGTAGACTTGCTGGCTGCGGTGAATGTGAGGGAGCTGATTGGCTTTGATCTACTTTCCTCAGAAAGCACTTCCTGGGGTCAGGGGTCGGCTCTGGAACATGTCCATCTGTCTGTGCCGTTTTGGCTTTTAAAATTCCTGTAAATTAAGTAATTCCAACAGCATTAACTAAGAGTGGGCAACCCTTCCGTCAGGATGGGTCAGTGTGGAGAGCACCCCGGGGTTTTCCTCTCATCAGTTAGATGGATAATAATTGGACCTGGTATTGACCCCAGAGGAACCCCTGATTTCCTCTCGCTGTTTGTTTTCACTGCTTAGCTTCATTCATATGAAAGGGATTTTCACAAGGCAATGGGAGCTAAGTCGTCAACAAACACCAATCAACTGAGCCAAAAAAAATGTCAGTCTCTCTCTAGGAAACAGTTCCAGTTGTTCTCAGGCCACATTCACACATCTGAGCTCTCATTTGGGAAAGCTGCTGAACCCAGGCTGAAACACACTTTTTCCACCTCCTGACTGGATTTCTATCAGTCACATGACCCTTTTATGAATGAAATCAGGGATATGGGCCTTGAGCACGATGGATTAATTCTACATAGTTAATAGAATACAGCAGGGATGGCCTTGTTTGTGCATTTCATCATGCGATTCTTCTTCTCTTCAGAAGGACAGAATAAATTCAGTCATAGACGCCGTTTTGCAGATTGCAGAGCACCCACATGTGGCAGCCAACACTTGTCATTGATTTGGTAATGACCACTCCCGTCGCAACCTACCAACGCATTGTATTGTGATGTGTGATGATGTTATTGTTCACCTACACTGACTCAGCACAGCGGATAGTTCCATTCACACTTATAGGCCTATACAGTTACACAATGATGTACGGCTGCATCAGGCTGTGGTGGTGTATTTGTTTTTTTCTTTTTTACGGAGCCTTTTGCGTTAGGTTGCATTGATATTAACTCCGTGATCATATGCGGTATCACCGGTGTGTAGACTGCATGTTTTTGTGAAAGAGAGAGCGTGCAGGTTTGTGTGCGTGTCTGTGTGTGCGCGCGCACGTGTAGGACAAGCATACTGGCACCCGCCAGCAAAAACAAAAACCGGTGCCCCTGAATTCAGTTACCTGTTTATGTATTGAGACCAGTCTGCACAGGGAATCCCTGATCGAGTTATAGCCAACGTGCCCCGATACGTCTCTCCATTGTCTTCATAACACTCTGAGGGGTAAAAACAATTCATTTATTTTGTGGACACTCACACTCTCTCTCATGTAATTACAGAGACAAAGACTCGCTTCTCTTTGTGGTTTGAATCAGTTTAACACTGATGGATCCCATGTTACTCACTAGGTCTGTGCTTAAATAGAATCAGAAGAGGGTCTGTAGTAACTAATTGACATGTGTGGTCTTCTGAAATGTAAAGCAGAGAAACATGGGAAATGACAGCAGGCGCGGTTGCCAGACTCTGATGTTTTTTGTTCTTCCATGAAATGGAATTCATTGGGCAGCACGCTGCCAAGTCCTCAGTCCTCTGAGAGCAATACAGAAAGTGTCTGTGTAATTCCACTTGATGCAGAAACATGACATGTCTTTTTGAGCCTGTTCTGGGACACAATATTAACAATGTCAAGACTTCAGAGGTTTTGTTTAATTCATGTTAAGACAACTTAACATTGACTTTGACTGCCAGTCAAGTCAAGTGGCAGCTTGTCCTAAAATCACTCTAGTACACCTACACTACAAGGACCACACTTGTTAATATAGTAGTCTCTGCACCTGTTCATGTATTTACCTCTTTTTTGTGTGGCCTCTGCTTCACATCTGGGGACGTGAGTGCAGTTGGCTATCCTCTGATTAGGGTCTGTAGTGAAGCACCATGGGTAATCTGCACCATCGGGGTTACGACAGAAATTCTCTCTGAGGTCTCTGGAACACAAACACAAACTACAATTTAAATGAAAGTGCTGGCCACGGTATTTTTGATTACAATAAAAAGTATCAGGTTTCACCTTCTTCTCGTCTCATTTTTCTACCCGTCACATGAGCGAAAATAAACAAATAACTTCCTTGAACTGAATCCAAGCTGTCAGCATTACTCACTTGCATTTGAAGTTCTGGGGAAGAAAGGAGTGGCTGTGGGGAAACTGAGAGTCCCAGCGTTGACATGTCACGCCGTCTGGTGTGACATTCATTGTGCCTCGGTAATTTGTACCCTTTCCCTGCACACAGGATGTTGTTATGTTGACATCTGTGTCTTCACTGGGGTCTGAGTCTATGAGAGGAAAACATATGAAGCATGAGAAAGAAGGGAAAGTCGCTAAAGAGATGGTGAGATGCAGGAATGAGGGAGGGAGATATTAATCCCCAGAAGAATGTGTCATGTTTAACCTAGAGACAGATGATCAAAAACAGTAGCCCTCACCCCCCCTGCTTCTATTGCGATAGGAAACTTTCCCTGTATTCATAACAGTGGTGCCCCACATTCTTGCACGTAGGGACATCAACAACAATGAGAAGTCTCTGAACTTCACATCAGTCAGTGGTGTCACAATAAATAAAAATTAAACATTAAAATTACAGTTCCTAGATTAATTTGTTTATTGGAGGGAAGACATCCAACCCAAGCCTGGATCAGGCAGCTTTATCCACCATCAAACTATTCCAAACATCTTCAGATGGAATTCTGCTTTTCAGCAGAGCAGGGGTAGCTGTACACAGGGAGCAACTTCTCCCCACCGGATTTCTGTCTCTGTTTCTTTAGCCTTTGACAAATGAGATGGGAGAAGATGGAGGAGGAAAGGGAATGTTTTGAGGCAGAAGCGAGAAGGCGGGTGGAAAAGAGGGATTCTTTGGCTTGATGTAATGCATGCCAGTGTCTGTGTGTGCACCGGAGTACAGGTCAGTGGTTTTTATCTTTCTGAGGGCAAGGCATTGAGGGATACACACATCTGGACAAATGCAGATCCTCCACCCTCGCTGTAAATCATAACATGTACTGTGAAGTACATGTGCGTATGTGTCTGACAGAGACAGAGAGAGATGCTCCGTGTGTCTGGGAATATAACACACACAAAAAGAATAAATCCTCCACCGGTTTAACCTCTTATTGGTCCCTATTGTTCTTTATTTCGCTCACTGTTT
>JAVQJX010071358.1:0-10012 GCA_036025115.1 Ambassis agassizii
ATGTCTCATTTGTTCTTTCTTGGCCGTAATGAGAGGAGTAATATAATTCAGCGTATTTAGAGTTTAAGTCACATTATAGCAAACAGACTGTATAACTGATAACTATGTCAAATAGCAGCATTCAATAACACACATTTTATCACAATAAACACATAATGCCACATTACAAAACATGAACCTGTATGTATGTGTAGAAAATATTTGAAATAAGTCTAAAATTTAATTAGAAACATCCTAGATGCTAAAAAATGTTACGATAATTTTGAGTTTAGTTTAGCAAACATTTGTTTCAACAGGTTCAATGTGTGTGTTCGAGCAGGGCTTTCATTTACCTTGGTGAAGGGGATCTTGCTGGTGGAGGTGTAGGTGGGAGTGAATATGCGAGTGCTGGTGGTGGTGCGGTGTGACGTTGAACATCTGCAGGCGGGCGATGGGGTCGTTGGCCACTGTGGCCATCCTCTCGGCATGAAGTCTCTCGGCAGCCAACCTCTCTGGGTAGCTCATTTCTGGCCGCAGCTGGGGCCCAGCGAGAGCTAGCCGCTCACGCTCTAATGGGTTCAGGCCCGGATGGAAGGAGGCAAAGGGATGAGGTCCAGCCATGGGGGGCAATGTGATGGGCCCATGCCGGGCAAAGTGCTCCATGGGGTTTGTAGAAGGGTGGAGTGTGTCCATTTCTGGAGGCTTGACCTCGAAACCGGGTTTCATTCGTTCCCTTAACTCCCTCTCCCGAATTTCCCTCTCACGCATCTCCCGCTCTCGTAACTCACGCTCCCGCATGGCCGGGTCTGCGTTGTACAGGCTGGGCATGTGATAGGCCAGCAGGGGGTCTGCGTGGTTGAGGGACATGAAGAAAGGGTGGTTTCGATTGGTGGGCGACATGACATGGGGCCGCGCGTATTCGCTGAGGGTGCGTAGGGCAGGCGTGTCGGGGCCAATGTATGGAGGCACGGCTGCGATTGTGGTGGGGGGACCATCGAAGGGCGGACGCATGTGGGCGGGGCCAGCCATCTGAGGCTCTCCCATTCTGCCTTCATGAGAGGAACTGGAGGCTTTCTGTGAGGAGAAAAAAAGTCATGTTTAGAATAATATGACTTATAATAAGTAATAAAACACAAAAGCAGATGAAGAAAACTACTTACTGCAGCCCGCTCTGCTTCCTTCTCACGTTCCCGCTCCCTTTCTCGCTCCTTCTCCCTCTCCCTCTCTCGCTCCTTCTCTTCTCTTGCTTTCTGTTCTGCTTCCCTCTTGGCTTTCTCCAGAGCTTCTTCTCGCTTCTTAGCCAGTTTAGACAAAGCCAGCGGCGTGAAGTAGAGATCTGTCCGAGCACACGAGTTGTAACCCCGGTCCAGGTGCTTGTAAAACCTATGGGTAACACAGTCAAGAATTAGTCGACAAAACTCAACCAGGCTTCAGTTATTCATGTTTGATTCTGTATGAGAGGCAGTGCAATGTTATATTAGACCCAGTATGACCCAGTATGCAGCTAACTGATAAACATCTTGTGAAGTAGGCACAGGTTTTTTTGCGCATGTTTTCTGCTGCTCCTCTGTATTGACAGACGTACCGTGCTGACTGGCTGGCATGACTGGGCGTATTGACGACAGTAGGCTCTGGGGATGGGCTTCTCTGTGGTGGCGGTGGGCTCTCTGGCTCTTCTGACTCGTCCAGAGGCTCCTCTTTGATGTGCACCGGTGGGAGCACCGGGTTCGGACCAGCAGAAGTGACTGAGGCAGGCAGCGGCATAGAGATGGAAGAGGCAGACAAAGACGGAGGCTGTAAGCCAGGCATAGAGTTTGATGAAGATGGAGTTGGGCCAGTTGGAGGTAGAACTGTGCTGAAGGGGTGAGACGTGAAAGGTGGCTGTGGTGGCGCGTTGGGGTGTGAGGCCGCTGCGGAGGGTGGCAAAGGAGGTGCTGGAGGAGGCTGGTGGCTGGCTGAAGAAGGGAGGCTCTGAGATTGGGTGAGGACTGGAGGCTGGGCCGGGGGAGGCTGAAGCTGCTGCCCCTGAGGCATGAGCTGAAGGGGAGGTGGGTGTGCTGATGGAGGATGGTGGTTGGATAAAGAGCTGAGGGGCTTGAGGGCAGGAGGCGGAGGCAGGTTTGAAGGCATCTGAGGGAACGGAGGTGCCGACACGTGGGGTGGGTGTTTATGAGACTGTGGGTTGGATATCTGAGGGATGGGTGTAGTTGGAGGAGGCTTGATGTGAGGCATGGACATTGGTGCAGGGGGCAATGGCTGCTCTCTGGGAGGCTGCCCTCCACTCTGAGAGGATGACTGGGAGGGAGGTGTGTGAGCCCTCTGCTGTGACTGACCAGAAACTGGTGGGAGCGGGACCTGAGACGGACCCACAGGGAAACCCTGAGGGGTCATGGAGTGAGGGTGATGCATGTGTGAGGGGCCGGGCTGTAGTGGATGCGGCATGGGGGCCAAGGGCCCATGATGTGGGCTGGGTAATGATTGAGGTGGGACTGGAGGACCAGGAGGCGGAGCCTGAGGTGAATGTGGAGAGGGAAGCCTTTGCGGGTGGAGTGATGCTCCTGACTGGATAAGAGACAAGGGGCTTGCCTGGGGCAGAGGCTGGGGAGGTAGAGAGGTGGAGGCTGCTGCAGGGGTAACCTGTGGGGGCAGTGAGGGGGCTGAGGTTGTAGGTGGAGGTGGTGCTGAAGAGGCAGCTGAGGTGCCTGGTTGACACTGGATGACTGGAGGGTGCTGGCTCTGCAGGAGCTGCTGCTGCTGGGCAGAGGAGTCTGAGTCACTCTCATTGTCACGAGGGCTGGGGATGCTTGGGGAGGAGCTCCGGTTGTCCTGGTCAATGTCTTTAGGATCACTACTGAGCTCCTCATTGATGCTGCGCCCATCAGAGCTCTCGCCCTCTCCCTCCCCTTCCCCCTCGCATTCTGAAGGCGAATCAGGCCGATTCAGCTCCTGTGGGATGGAGAAGAGAAAAGGACGTGTGTCATCTCTAAGTCTAGGAATTCAGTCAAAACAAATATGAATTAAGCAAAACAAAGAAAACAGACTCACTTGTGTTTTGGACTTTTTGGCACTGGCCCTCTCCGGCTCCTCTGTGTCTGAGGCTCCCTTCTCTCTTTGTCGTTTGGCACTCTTCATCGGTGAAGGAGCCTCCTCTTTAATCTTCTGTAGAGAAAACATCAGCGTGTATTTTAAAGTTACATCTACACTAACAAACCGGTTTAAATGACTCCGCTGTATTTACCTTGCTTGGCTTCTTCATGGAGTCTGTCTTGCTGTCAGTACTGTCAGTACTTGCTGCACTGGGTGAAGTTCGTCCACTGGAGCGCAAATCCTCGTTGGTGGGCGAGGCGCGGCCATCGGGACTCGCTGTCTGTTTCTTACGACCACTACGTAGCGTCGACATCTGTTATTAAGTGAGTAAGACCAAAATTAGGGATCGCATTGAGGATATCTAAATGATACAAGCTATATAAAGCCTATGACAGTCAAAGACTACATTGACATTGACTTGTAGCCTTGCACTACTACAGAGATATAACGCTGGTTCCTAATGTGAAAATGGATGGATAGATGTGGAGCAGAAGAGTGTTTGCCGTACCGAGCCTCGGTTCCGTCGGGTCCTCATGCTATGCTTCCCACTGAGTCCATCCTCTTCCTCTTTGACAGGTTTGAACATAAATGGTGGCGGGTCCACGGGCTTCTCGATGGGGGGCAGCTCACCGTACTTCTTGAAGTGAATGCGGCAGTCGGTGCACAGCAAGATGTTCTCGCGGCCCCCGTGGTGCCAGTCCTTGGAGGCTGAGGAAAGCCATTTACAGTGGTGAAATAACACACAGGATTTGAGAGATACAAAAAAACACAAAGAAAATATCTGACATCAGCATAATACAGAGTACTGAGAACATTAGCCAACTTATCCTCTGCTACATATTGTGTTTCAGCCTCAGTAGTGAATAAATAAAGCTTTTATAGGTTAACATTGTAAAACCAAAGTTATTAGTCACTCTTGTTGTGATGGTTACAGTGTAAGTGTGATCAGATGGGAGCCTGGCACTGAGAACCAGCTGTGTGGAAAGAGGGGAAGGATAATGAGGTGGAGAGTGAACGAGCTGTGGGCTCATGTCTGATTTGATCAAATTAGTCTTGACATCCTCTGATGCCCATCTGTCACACAGAGCTGTGTTGTGCAGGCTCACACTGATCCCAAGACAGAACAGGAATACCCAAAATGATGATGAGCGTGCATGCGTGTGTGCGCGTTAAATAAGAGATGTGGTGTCTTACTGGTGGTGAAACAGTGGCGACAGGCGTAGCCCTTTAGCTCCTGTTCGCTGTCTTCACTGTCAAAGTCATCTTCACTGGCTGAGCTGAGGTCCACTAGATGATAGAGAGAGGAAACACACCTCAAATACACTGCCTCACCAACACAACGTATCAGGTCATGTCTCTCGTGTTGTCCAAATATACGTACAAAACTCGCTCGAGGGGGGGCGTGAGGGAGTGTTGACAGGAGTTGAAGCCGTTCGTGTCTTGATGCGGCGGAAGACGGGCTGGCGACGATGTCTACGGTGGGCTCGACAACTTGCTGCCTCGGGAGTCTTCTTCCAATAGTAGTAGAAGGTAATTAGCTCTCCCTGAAAGAAAACGGAGAAACGCTGTTAAATTACAGAAACACAAACAGGATGGACTGCGTTTGACTGCAGAGAGACGGCAGAATTCAAAGCTGTTGAAAAAAATAAAATAATAATTGGAAAATAGCATCTGTGCAACATCTGCAGTTTGGTGGAATTTAAAAAAAGATGGAAAACACAGTCATCACAGCAGTTCATAGTATAAGGCCATGGAGTGGGTCAGTCCATGCCAGGATTTGTAGCTGGCTGGGCATGTTTGTGCTGCGGCCCTGTCTGTCCCAGGATTAGGCGAGGAGGCTGACTGAATGCAGGGATATTAGGATCAGTGCATTGGTGGCTGCCTGGGTGGCAGGAGGTTGAATGGGAACAAAGGAACATGTCAGGCGGAGCTTTGGCGCTACAAATAGGGAGTGAAATGGCTCCTCGCCCCTTCACTGGAAGAGTCAATTGAACTTTAATCAAACGTTCGGAGGGCTGCGCTTGCCAGCGAGCGAGGCGGATAAATCCAGCGTACAAAAGGCCGCCAGGAAATCAATACCCAACTGAAACATTAACACATGCAATCATGGATCAGAAAGCACTTTGCTGAGGCAGCCTGTGCATATTAACTGATGCTTTCCGGCCACATTCATAACACAGAAGCCTTGAAAATTGGTGACAGGAGTCAGGGACAGTTACGTAGTTTCCTGAGAGTTTCCTTTGCCTTTTTTTTCTTTTATCAACCATTTGCTCCTCAGTTGTTAGTGGCCATGCAGGGGATAACAACAAATTCATGAAGGTGGAGGGGTGATTGTTGGTTGAGCAGTAAGTCACCTGTAATCTTTAAAGCCCAGAGGGCACCCATCTACAGTCTGAGGTCTGTTAAACTGCTGTTCACCAAAGCTCCCAAGGTTTAATGGCTATTGATTGTTTTCCTTCTCCACTGCAGCAGAGAAACTTGACATAAATTAGTCAGTCCATTGCGCTCTAAAATGCATTAACAGCCTTTCAGCAGCCACCTAATATTGTCAATCAAAATGTAGCGAAACAAACAAGGAAGAAAGAATCTGATGGATTAGCAGTTTTTAACTGTAATCAGACAGAATTAGTGGTAAAACGGAACTAACTGCTGTTTTCTTAAAAGCCTATTTGAGGTTTCTTGTTGACTGGGACTGGCCTGTGATCATTCCTCTGGGTTCTTTCACCATCTGGCACTACAGAACAAGTGAAATCTTTCTCAATCACTGCTCGGCTGGACAGAAAATGCCCATCTCTGTGAGCTTTGGCCACTTTAATATGATCTCTTTGGGGAAAATTCATATCAACACCATCCCGTAGGACTCTATTTTATCAGGCAAAGCAATGCTGGAAACATTTACTAAAGGGTGTCTGAGCTCCTTCTCACGTTTCAGGGTAAATTAAGTGGGAAAGCCAAATGCTCCCAAACCCCACAGCTTGTGCTAGGTTTAAAGATTCTGCTTGTGCAGATGAGCCCATCTGGAGCAGTGGGATGGATTCCACATGCAAAAACACTTACAGGTTAATGCTGTACGAGCCTTCAAATAACTGAAAGCATACTTTGTTTATCACTGTTATGGAAAAACAGCAGCGGATGATTATTTTATCATGTAAAACCTCTCTTGCCATGTGTGCATCTATTTAAGAACTTTCCATTCATTTCCTGTTTGCCTCTCTCTTCAACTTGGCCGGCCAGTCGTAGAAGGCAGGGCGCAGGTGCTAACTGAGAGAAGGCAGGCGTCCTGATGTGAAATCTAATTGAAATGTGCAGATCAAAAGTGTCGAGTGGTGCCGAGCGCTGGCTTTGCTCTGTGCTTAACGACTGTTCTCAGCGTGCCTCTCTGCCTCCTCGCTCCAGGCTGACAACTACACGGCCTCAGCAACAGCTTGGCAGACACAAGGAAAGGTCACCCTGCCTCTCCATCACTTACACTGTGTCAAGTACCATTATATTAGGCAGAGGCTAATGAAAACATTAACTTGGGCTTTTGAAAAGGGAATTAACAGGTGCACCGATGAGCTGGTGCAGCCAGGCATAAATGGAGAGAGAGGAACAAAAGAAGCAACTTCAATGAAGATCTGCTGCATTGAAAAGTTATTTTTTTGTCCGTCAAATACAAAGGAAAATTACACTGTTAATCATTCATAAACACTAATTTGGAACTTTTCATATTGACAAAGGAGTTATATTGTGTGAAAAGGAAGGAAATTAGCGTCAAAGTGAGACGGAATTCCACAAACCTACCAACATCCAAACAGTTTAGCATACAAAAATGTATGGCTCCTGCACCATCATTTTCCCTCTAGTCCACTAAATCAGTGCAGAGTGTGCTGCTGCTGCTCCACAGAACATGATAGTGACAACATAAGCTCAGTATTATGAGGCCTTTTAGACTGCTTCCATCTGCAGGAGCTTTCTGGCTGCTGGATTATCCGACAAGGAAAGGGCTTAACCTCCTATCACGACACTCAGGGCTTCCAGTTATTGCCACTTAAAATGGTCGTCTACTTGCGAATACATGTGTGTGAAATAAATATTGAGTTCAAGATTAAGTGCAGCTGTGTTTCCTTGATGTTCGATCGTAGCTCTGATACTATTTATTGCAACTGGTATTCACTTCTTTAAAAATAATTTGTTGAACGACCAAGAACACATAAAAAGATGCATCTTTATGTTTAAATAAAAATGAATATCGATCATTTTTCTCTCACCAGAGGTCAACAGGTGAGGGGAAAAATTCTGTAATCAGTCACTGTTTTAAAGCATTGTATCATCCTGCCTATAAGATTTTAACTGAATGGGGTTAACCACGAAACCACTCTGGACTGTAGTATAATTACGGGTGGGAGCACTGGTTGGGGATAAGTGGGGGAGCACGATCCTCTGCTGGGCTCGGTGGTCCTGTGTGTGTACGCGGGAAGGGCTGAGGGCGAGGGCTAAACTCATGTATTTACACCCTCATCCCCTCTCAGGCCCAGGCCTGAACAGATGGTTTCTGTTTTTCCTGGCAGATTTGTGACAGAGCCACAAAAGGCCCCTACTTTGACATGAAGCCAAGCGGTTAAGGCCGTTACTGGCAAGAGCAAGAGAAGGAGGAGAAGAGCCGAGGAAAAGGGGAGGGAGAGCCGAGCATGAGGAAATAAAGAGCCAGCAGTGGGTAACAATGGACAATCAGCACTGAATCCAACCACAACCAGTCCTAAAAAAAAAAATCTCTCGGCAAAGAAAAGCTGCTAAAAATTTAGCAGCAGTAGAGCCGCAGAGAGCGCAGGGGGCATGTGGTTTCTGGTGGCTGATAGCGAGTTGTGTAAACATCCATTACTGTAGCGTGAACCTGTGCTCCTCCCGTTTCCTCCACGCTCTGCAGCCCGGAGGAGGGAGGATTTGTTTGTGATTCATTTCTCTAAAGGTGAAGGGGGAAGTATTTCAGAGCTAAATCAAACCAGGGTTTAATTATATATGTGCTCGACCCTTGGACTCAGGATTCTTCATTGCCCCACGGCGGGTTGTACAGTGTATCAGAGCGCAGCTCGACTTTTCCATCATCCCCACGCTGACTGTAACTGTAGGGGGTAACTTTGTAAAAGCTTATATGGTTAAGCAGGTCAGAGGCATATTTGTGATGCCCGCAAGGCGGTTTTGTGCGTCCTTGAGCGAAAAGGTACACTCTAGGTATATTAACAAGACTCTTGTTAAAGTTCTGGGCAAACTTTACAAACCATTTTAGAACAAATTGACACCAATAAAAAACTAGATGAATAAACCAGGTGAAAAAAAAAACCAGTTGTGTTTGGCTGTTTATACATTCATTTAGGTTCACTTCTACTGGACTAAAGCCTTTGAAGATGACAGAAGGATTATTTAAAACAAAGCTCTTGGCTGGTGGTGCAAAGTGTACGTGAAAGGCGGTTAAATAGACGGCCATTCCCTGCTGTGCAGCGCCTTTCTGCTGGAGAGTGACTGAATAAGCTCTGCTTTCACAGGTCAGGGATGCACATGCTGAAGAATCAGCACTCGTGTTTTTCCTGCTGTAAGCGCTTTTGCCAATGAAAGCAGATTGGATGGCAACAGTGCCTTTTTTGCTGGAGGGTCGATCCGGCGTGTTCTGCTGATAAGCCAGTCCCTTAAAAACCACAACATGAAGCTTTACCAAAGAACTCAATTACACAGGAGGGGGCCCCGAACTCTACCGGGTTCCATCTATTAGGATGAGAAAAAATTTTTGCCTCCACTCAGCTGCATTAAATTGCCTTTGGTCTGTTAAAAGAACATCGATACATGCTAGTTGAGCTTCCATCAGCCGACAGCAATCCCACTGCCTAAACAAGTTATATCATTTACCAAAGACGGAAGCGGCTCTGTCACACCACTGACAGCTGCTGCCAACTGGACCAGGCACATGTAGTTTGTAGCTGGTTTAATTAGCGTTTGAACCTAAGTATTTATAATCACACTCATCCCCAAGGTTCTGGCTGCTGAGCTAAGGACACGGCAATGAATTCAATTTGACGTTTGTACAGATTGTACCAGGGCAAACATCTGCTGTGAGGTTGTGATGAGAGCAGTGTTCTCCTGTAGGCCATCCTGTAAATGACAGGGCCTAGGGGGACCGTGTGCTCCCTTTTCTCTGACAGAAAATGATGCTGCAAGTGCTGCTCGGCAACATCGCATCCCAGTTGATCTGAGCCAGACAAAACAAGGCCATATTTTTTTTTTTTTTTAAAAACCAGCTCAGGTCATTTGCCATGATTATATATTATAATAAATACTAAAACCCCAAAACAGTTTAATATGTGGCATCAACAAGAGCCGAATGCACAAAGCGGCTTCACCTATGTTATCTTTTCTAACACACTGCCACAGTACCTTTCTGTCTGATCCACTGCAGTGCCAAAACCAGCTGCATTAAAATGTCTCTACAAATCAGTCTGATGTTTTATTTCTTCTAACCTACCTGCAACTCACAGAGGATATTTTAGGGAGCAGCTGGCTGCAATAATAAAACTAATACATGAATTAAGGTTACATTTAAAAGGTAAAATAAGTATGACTGAAACAGAGTTAGTTCACAATGCTAATAATAATATTAATCAACACATTGCAGAAACCAAATCATGCTGATACAAACATTTATTGCTCCATTCTTTTATTCTACATTTGCAAAGTCTTACTGACTTTATTAAATTACGGCTGCTCTGTGTTGTATTGTGAAACCCTTTTATGCTCTATAAATATACAGTATACTTCACTTATGTGTGTATCAAGTGAATAAATCCATAAATCCATTTAAAGTCTCTCAGACACAAACTCTTCTGAATACAATTTCAGGCCTGACTTGGTTTTGCAGTAATGTTTTTACTCAGTGATGCACATTTTTACTTTTACACTATAAAAAGAAATTGACCAA
>JAVQJX010071379.1:0-10030 GCA_036025115.1 Ambassis agassizii
GTATAGACTGTGACATGACTGAAGTTGTACCCAGCTATACTGTATAGAACCTTCCATTGAACAAAGGGAAACATACCAAATAGGGTTTTTGTACAACATTCAAAAAACCTAAAAGCCAAATTTATCAACACAGTTATCACTGTGCAAAAGCCAGCATAAACAAACTGCTTCAGAGTAATCAGATTACTTTAGCCTTAAAGTATTTGTATGTCTTTTAGTCCTGGATTGTGTTTGTTTACATTTCTGTATGTATGAACATGTGGTAAGGCTTGGATAAATCTAAAACAATTTAAAAGGCCTTGAAGCGCTATAAAGACAATAAAAAGAGATGAGAACACATTTCCAGCTGCAGAGGATCAGATCCAGAACACATTCCCAGTCTTATTCTACCAAATATTCCTGAATAACTTTGCACCATGCATTGTTAGACTGCAGTTAAGAGGTACAACCATCTGGAAACAAGAGTGTACCTGAAGAGGGGACCTTCTAAAGTTGACATTTCTGGCTGCTGCGAGAGATGAGCTGTCATTCTGTAGAGTCAGAGTCCTGACTGCTGTACTCAGCCATCTCCATCTTGAGGATGTAAGGAATGATGCTGTCAATGGAGACATTACCTATTAGGCCGGTGAAAAAGAGCTCTTCTGTGATGCTGGGGTTCATGAGGCGTAGAGCAGGGAGACGAGTCAGGATGCGTGTCAGCCTGAGAAGACAAACTATTATATAAACTACTAATATATAAATATTTTCCCTAAATCACCTTAAATGATGATGAAAACCAGATAGCTATTTATATTTCTGAATGACACTGCTGCTCATTATGATATCCTGCTGGGTGCTGGGAGTTGGGTTCCAAATCAGGCTGAAATGACATATAATACTTTCCAGTAGAATTTAATAGTGTGTCACTTTTATTTTACTGCCAGATGCTGATTCAGAGTAGGAGGACACTGGCTGGTAAAAATCAGTGATGTCTTTATATAAGTCCTCTGTCATATTCCACTGCTGACACTAACTAGATAATGCCAAGAAAATATCCTGGAAAATAATAACCACTCACTGTCAGCTAAGCTGGCAGAGCTAACTATAGCTAAATGTTTTCAGTTTATTTAGTTACAGGAATAAGTGTGTCAGGAGAATAACAGTAACAGAATTTGCAGCCTTTGAGGGCTGCATTCAAAGATTGATTTTGTCACAGGATCACAACAAGCTGTTTCACATTTCAACCGCAGGCCTGGAGGTTGCTAAGTAACAGGGGTGGTGCTTTATATTGACTTTTGACGCAAACAGGAAATCCTCCATAGGCCAAACTGTCTCATTTGATGCTTAGCACAAACTGTATGGTCTAAAGAGGCTATGTATCCTTTAAAGCTCAAGAATTATATTTAATTCCATTACCATGGCAACAGTATATATCATTAAGATCGTACACCATCACATATATCACATTTATACTTGCAATATGACTTTCTTGTACCTGTAAGTATCCTCTGGATATGTTTTCTGCACATAGTCCTGCAGTTCCATCAGAGCCTTCTCCTGAAACTTTTCAATCTGCCCGCCGCTGTCCACCCCAGGGTGATCTAATGAGTGAAATATAACCACAGTTGTAAAGTTAAAAATACCAACAATCACTGTTATTAATGCGGAGAAAGAAAAACAGACTCACCAGGGCTGAACAACACTATAGCCTTTAGGTAGGCATATTCGTAGCTGTCTGTCTCCAGCCTTGTCATACTGTTACAGAACTCCTGAAACTTCCAGATATGTTCCATCACCTGCTTCACCCTCTCTCCAGACAGCTTATCTGAGATGGTTGACATCAGTTGTTACACAAGCATTAATCAGTGGAAAATAACATAGAATGTAGTCATTTTTATTATAATTCATAGAAGATTCAATCACCCATGAGTCATACCAAATTACTTTTGATCCAAATCCAATAAATTAATGCCTGCAGTTAATTTGTTTTTTCATGGGACAAATGAAGTCTTAAGTGCTTATGATTCTGGATTCATTAACATAAAACCACATTTCTCCACGTCTGTTTGTATGTGTGTCCTACTGTGAGATGATGACGAGGCCTGTGGTCCATACCATCCTGGATGCTGCTCTGAAGGTGATTGATGATGGCCGTGAGGATGGTTGACAGGTTCATCACATGAGCGCACTGAGCAAGTCCGAGAGTGAACAGCTCATTCCAGCAGGCTCGCACCAAACTGGTGTTCGCCTCCTGACTGAGAGGCACATAGAGAAAAAAAAAAATTTCAGTGAGTGTGATGCAGACTGACAATAATACACTGTATCTGCAACTACTTGTTATAGCTGCTTCCTCACCCAAGAGCTGAGAAGGCAGGGATGGAGCGTGCCCAGTGCATAGACAGGAAGAGAAGCCTGGATGCAGACTCACAGATGTAGTGTACATTCAGATACTCTGGCATGGGGCTGGGCATGGTCAGCTGAAGGAATAAAAAGTACTCTACAGAAACAAGGCAGCTGCCAACAGAAATTAAAAGTCCATACCACTTAAGAACAATGTTAATTTCTGCTACTTTAATATAACGAAATCTGTATCATTTTCTTATTTCAGTCACTGTGGCTGTATGTATGCTTTGTTGCCCTTTTGTCATGGCTACCTTGAAGACAACATGGCTGTCGGTGAGCAGCGGTCCCTCCACTTCGATGATGGGCGTTTCCTGGTCTCGACCAATCAGCTGGATTGTTGCTCCACCGACACACTGTGACTTAGAAGCCAGATCCTGCCCAGACCCCATATCAGGTGGATTGAACACTTTGGCCAAGGTGTCAAAGGCACTGTGGGAAAGACACACACACATCTTTACCTTTCCTAATGTCACAGACACAAACATTAATGTATACTATATAGAGCCTCCAAAGCAAAACTGTAACTGCTAACCCTCAGCAGAGACAAACATAGCTCATTTTAAAAGCCCACTAACTTGGTACGTGAGACCAAATCAAAGACTCGATGAAGACCCTGTTAAAGTGAGGGATTAAACACAAATAAACACCCCGACTCAACTGACCGTGTTATCTCGCTGGCAGACTGCTCCTCATGTTGGCTGTCTGAGGTATCACCATTGCTCAGGTTTTCTTTCAGTGAGTCACTCAGATTGGCCAGTGAGGTCACCACATTAGCTAGAGTCCCTAGGTCTCCTTGCCCACAATCCACCTTAAAAACATGACACAACGCCGATTATTTTCAAGTAAACCAGGATCAAATGTAGACACACAAACTGAGATGTTTGAACGTGATTGTGTTATTTACTTTTACACAGGCTGTTGGATAGTCAGTTACCTTTGAGTCAGTTGCTAGCAGCAATGTGCCATCACTCTGAATGACCGGCTGCTGGATGTTAACTAGCATCCCTTGGTCCAGCAGGCTAGACCTGTACATGACACAGCATCAACAGCTTAAAGACAGAACAATTCAAAGAGAGCTCAAGCCTGACAACTGTCTGTAGCTCTGATTTCCAATGACCTAGAGCCATTTGTCTCTGCATCGGAGATAAAGGTTGGTGTGGCGATGAGTGGGCTGTTAAGGTCCTTGCGAATGTAGATCTTTTGGGTGGAGGCAGCACAATTGGCGTGCTTCTCTCTGGGCACGACGTCGATAGGCTTTCTCTCACTCTGGACAGCTGAGGATGAACAGAAAGATTTAAAGATTTAAAATATAATAATATTAATAATAACATGAAAGGTCATAATTGTTAAAAGTATTAAATAACATCAGTAGACAAAGTCCTCACACCAGCTTTCTGTCTAAACAAAGGAAGATCAGGAAGGTCAATAAGGTTTTAGATTTATGTTTTTATTTTACAGTACTTCCTTATCATACAGAATTCAGAATCATTAATCAACTTAATGTTCTATCCACAAAATTGATGGATAAATCAGTCAATGTATCAAGATCAAGATGATTTTTTTTTTGGATGAACTGAATCTGCCCACAAACTTACACTCTGTCTTCATCCCCATACTAAGGCATTTCCTCAACCGACAGAATTGACAACGATTGCGGTGGTGTTTGTTGATGACGCAGTCCTGCTTGCTGCGGCAGCTATAGGTCAGATTCTTCCTCACACTCCGCTTGAAGAAACCTTTACATCCCTCACAACTGACTGCTCCATAGTGACGTCCTGTGCACAAAGAGCAACGTCTGAGTCACTGTGTTAGTGTGGGTGAGATTGTCGACATTGTAAAGTTGAATATACTTCTGGACAGAACATCAGGAAAGCATTTGCGCAAAGCATCCTGTGCTGCAAGCTAAAGTACCTGAAGCCTTGTCCCCGCACACCACACAGTACTCCACGGGCTGAGGACGGCTCAAATCTCCTGACTGTCCTAACAACCGCTCCATAGATACTGGATCTGTGACTATCTGAAAAGCAAAGTCAAATGCAGGCCAATAATCTCAGGTTTCACCTGAACACAGTATCGATACTGTAGTTATAAACAATCAGAATGATTTCTTAATAATGCTGGTAGTATTGTCACATTGTGTACTATAAAGCAATATTTAGGGGGAATTATACCTGTATTCTTCCTGGCATCAGGCTGTCTGCAGCAGTGAAGATGAGCTGCTTAGTGTTGTGACTGTCTGGTGAGGCCAGGATCACCTTGCCTGCCCCTGAGCTGTCAGCCGTAGTCAGAATAAACTGCTGCTTGGGAGCACTGGACGGGTTCATCGCTGTCACTATCTGGATTTTCTGACCAGTCTGCTGGTCGGTTACAATCTGAAGGTGTTAAGAGTTAGGTTGAAATATAGAGGAGAAGGGGAGGTGAAGGTGGTAAACACAACTTTAAAAGGGGACAATATCACTATAGGGTCGAGTTCATCTGCAGCAGCTTTCTAATGTTAGCCGTTCAAGCTAGCTTCTTCATGCAAGTAAACGCAACAAGGGCTGCAGTAAGAGCCGACTGTACCAGTGACCTGTAACTACCTGGTAACTACCTGTATTCGCTGTGGTGGCTCAGTGGAGATGACCTGAAATTGTTGTGGGGACTCGCTCATCACCGAGTCGGATGGAGAGGATGGTGCCTGGTTAAACATATGCAAATTGTCTTAATCAATGAGTGCAGCACACTTATATTTGATTTGAGTGTCTGTCATAGCAGAGATGCTGTTAAGTAAATGTAAAATAGAGCAACACAATTGTATTTTCAATGTAAACATGTCCATACAGAGTTCTCAGCTCAAACAGTACATCACAAAACACATCACTCTGTGCACCCACCTCTGCCTCATGCTCAGAGTCCACCTTCTGCTGAGAGAGCAGATTCAGGTTGGTTGTCATGTTGATGATGTAAGGTCATTAGTGAGGTCTGTTTGGATGAATGCCAAAGACAAAATAATCAGCCACAAAGGTGGCAACTGTCACAGCAGAACAGGGTAACATATATATTATAAACACAATCACAGAGGTGAATTATAGGAAATGAATGATGATGCTGAGTGAGAAAGTTTTATCTATCATGGAATTTAATCTCCTTCATGATTTCGTCAGATTTATCACAACAGTTTATTGATGGTATTAATATATTTGATGTGTTGTTAAAAGCATACAGATAAGTGTTTATTCTCACATTCCTGAGCCTTTAAATTGTTATTGTCCTTATAGAGTTACACTATAATAAAGATGCAACCACCATAGACAGCATTGGTGAAGACAGACACTGGTCAAATGGAGGTACATGCAGCTTCATATTTGTTTAGTGATTGGTCCAAAAGTATGTTAGACCAATCACGCATTACAACACAGAACAAAATGGAGAATCTGGCATTCAGCCGGGGATGATACGTTATGATAAAAAAAAATATATATATATTACAGTAATTTTCTTTTCATACAGGAAAGGGGCTTAGTCCTGTTAATCATGGGATAAATATAAAAATGTAGCTGTCATAAATAAAGAGACAATAAATCAAATCTCCTCATATCCCCAGGATGGCAAAGGTAAAAGGGTCGAGTTCATCTGCAGCAGCTTTCTAATGTTAGCCGTTCAAGCTAGCTTCTTCATGCAAGTAAACGCAACAAGGGCTGCAGTAAGTGCCGACTGTACCAGTGACCTGTCATTATTTGAATGCTGAAACGAGTTCGGGTTACAGTCTACAGCGGTATTAACAATTAGCATAACCAGTGTAGTCACACTGCACCCGAGCTGCCCGGAGACAGGCTAGAAAAGAGGCTCTGCATCGACTAGCTAACAAGCTAGCCGGGCGATTAGCTGCGCTCTTTTATGCTCCAGTATCTCAGAGAGCTTTCTACGGTTTTCAATCTTTGCCTGAGACTTACCTCCGAGAAGCAGCAGTCGGTGATTTAGGGCGTTCTGCTATTTTATAAAATATTTGTTTTGGTTTTCTTCTGTTAAAGGTCATAGTTCGTGACCCCGTCCCGCCAGCGCGTTGATGATGGTTGAGGTTGTGTTTTTTTTCCTCCTTCCTTTCTCGCGTCCCCGCGCGACTCCAACATCCCCCACCCTCAGCGCGAGCCAGACAGGACTGACGTCATTGTGTCTGTGTGGGGACTTTATCGTCAAATTATGTAGCCTATTAAAAGATTATTCTTCATTTTTATTTAAAAAAAAAAAAAAAAGCTACTGGACAACAGGGGTATAAAAACTAAAGTCACCATTCACCCCATCCATGTGTGTCGATTTTAGGGAAACACAACGACATATATAATGCATTTTATGTCAATTTTGTTATGTTTATGTTACTAAACAGTATTACTAGCCTACATATTTAAATATTAGCCTATGTTACCTCGTTTCTTTTTGTTTTAGAACAACGTCAATGTTTTAATTTGATTTGATAGTCTATATTGTCTTCTTCAATAAATATTCAAAGAAAAGTCAAATATGGCCATATCATTCATTCATTAATGTATATGTAGCCTAGTTCATTAAATCCAGAAGGTTATGGGAATGTAAGGCTCAGTTTAATTAAAAAAAAAATAGAAATCTGCGTATCTAGTTGACCTCATTTGAAGAGTTTGTGTTCGTACTCATTATACCCCCTTTTATTATTTAAAAATACATTTAGAAAAAATGAGTCTCACAAAGTAATTAATGAAATCTGGGGGGAAAAAAAGCTTTTCAGCCCAATGCAGGAAGATCAATCAAATTTCTGAGTGACAAAAACTTTTAAACACAC
This sequence comes from Ambassis agassizii, assembly GCA_036025115.1. NCBI lineage: Eukaryota > Metazoa > Chordata > Actinopteri > Ambassidae > Ambassis > Ambassis agassizii. The sequence continues at coordinate 7,175 of JAVQJX010071379.1, forward strand.
CTCATGATGTTATTTAATTGTGTTTCATTGAATTGATTGTACACATAATTCACAGAAAAGGTGTGTCACTGACCTATCAGGACTTTCTGACTCTCAAAACACACATTCTGCTGTCATGGGAACTTGAGACTTTATCAGGTTTCAAAGACTTTATCTGCACGATCATGGAGCTACAAATGCATTTATTATTACTGCACACTTCACTTTGCTGTCACACTCAAGATTATATGCTCAGGGGGCTTTGACAGTGACTGCTATATACAAGCCCGCAGTGTTTACACACACTATATCATGTTATATTATACTGGAAATCATTTTATTACACACACACACACACACAGAGGCATCACCACTGAATGACCACCAGATGTCGCTTTGGACAAGCAGGTGACTTCGGATGAAGAAAAGCAGGACAGAATGACCACTTTTTACTGAAACATATGCAAATAGGCCTATTCAAGCCCTTGAGTTAACATTGGTGCGGAAAGCAAACAACAGTGTCTATTTTTTTCATTTCATTTTTTTTTTCATTTTTCATTCATTTTTCATTTTCATTTCATTCATTTCTCATGCTCAGGACCGCGGAGCATTTTGCAGTGGGCTATATGATCGGAAAACACCTGCTTACCAAAAGCAGGTCTTTCATTGTAGGGTGGAGTAACCGCTTCATTATCTGTGTGTTTACAGCTCAGAGTACAGAGTCCACAACAGCATAGAGCTGAGAGAGAGAGAGAGAAAGAGAAACAGCTTGGGGCTGCCGGCGAATCGACTGTTCCATTTGCGCAACTGCATATCCCACTTTCTTTTCTTTTTTTTTTTCCAAAAAGCGAGAGGTCTGCAGCATCAACACTGGACCCGAGCACTCTCCTCCGATCGCCTTTAGGTGTTTGGTTCTCTGAGGAAAGGAGCACACGGGAAACCGAGAGGTGAGGAAACAATGGCAGAAGGGTCATTGTAGCTGTGTAGACAAAGAGGGAGATAAAAAAAAAAAGACGGGGACGTTGTGGGAGCTAAGGTGGTCTTCAGAGCTGCGCAGTTTATAAAGGGAAGGTGGTCATGATCGGACGGGGATTGTGGGTATGTAAGGCGCGGCTTGGAAAACGAGGGAATAGGCAGGGAATAGTGCCTCTCCTGGGTGCATTGATAGCGTGCGCTGCCCTGCTGGCTCTGCTCTTTATGGACTTCATTGAGTCATGGGTCACCTCCATGAGCATGAACACGGTGGTGGAGCCGCAGCCGGGCATCATCCCTCCGCAAAGCGTACCTCCCACAAGACCCGAGGAGTTCCTGCTCATGCCCAGTCCGCTCGTGTGCCAGCGTGCCAAGCCTTACCTCGTTACCATGGTTACCACGGCCCCTGCCGATCAGAGAGCTCGCCAAGCCATCAGGGACACCTGGGGAGGTGAGGTGGAGGTGAGAGGCCTGCGCGTCATGACTCTCTTTATGGTGGGTGTAGCTTCTGATCCGGGACTGGCTAAGTTGCTGATAGAAGAGGCTCGGGAGAAAGGGGACCTGGTTCAGGGCCGTTTTTTGGATTCCTACTCCAATCTGACTCTGAAGACTCTGTCCATGCTTGGCTGGGCCCGGAGGTTCTGCCCACAGGCTCACTTCATGGCCAAAGTGGATGATGATGTCCTTTTCAATCCAAGCGCCCTCTTACACTTCCTGAACAGGAGCCGGAATCCATATGAACAGGGAGACTTATACCTTGGCAGGGTGCATCTTCATGTGGCTCCGGACCGTGACCCTGACAGCAAACACTACCTCCCTTCAGGGGCCTACCCTCATTCAGTCTTTCCAGACTACTGCAGTGGTACAGCCTATGTCCTGTCTCGCTCTGCATTGCTCAAAATCTCCCTGGCAGCCTCTGCATCACCTTTGTCTACACCTCTACCACCAGAGGACGTTTTTGTTGGTTTGTGTGCCCGGGCAGCTGGAGTGCTACCCTCACACTGCCCTCTTTTCTCTGGAGGACCAGCTGTGCCATATGGACGCTGCTGCTATCAAGCCATGGTATCCATCCACCACATACCACCCAGGGAGATGCTTCACTATTGGGCTGATGTCCACTCATCTCCGTGCTCCTGGCTGAGTATACGGGCTTCTCTGGGGATGTGCAAAGTGAGGGCTATGCTGGGCTCAGCTCTGGGCCTGGAGCAAGGACTGTGAGGGTTATTATAGGATGCACAACTAGACTGACTGGGGCCGTGCCTCATTTCAGTACTGTGAACAGCACAAGTGCTCTTCAGGCTGTGAAGCTACACTATGTGCACTGACAAAAATGTCCCTATATATATATATTTTATAGCTTTATTTTTTTAAACACTCCAATGCATTTACCTGATTTTGTTTTGTTTTTGGTGCAAAAAAAGGGAGGCAATCAGCTGATAGTGATGAGAACAGGCAGATTAATCTATAATCCTTAGACTGTTAGAGCATCCTACATTAATATAACACCAACACAAGCTGTAGCTGTAGAAAAAAAAACAGCATGCTGCTATTGTACAAGAAGGAAATACAGCTGCTTACAGAATATGATGAGTGCACACTGGAAAAAAGGGTTTAACGCCCATCTGCCTTTACCTCCTTATATTTAACACCTGTGTAGTATATCACCAGATACTTCAATAGTTGTAGTCTAAGTGCATGCATCCAAGAAATAGTACAATAGGTCATCAAATCAAAAGCTGCAAATATTTCCCAGAAAAGGAAGGAAGAAAGCAATAAACGTGTTTAAAAAGGATTTCTGTAAATTTAATATTTGGTCAGTGACCATGGGACAGATGCTGCACGAGTATTTCTCTGTCATTTTTAGATGATTAAATATGTGTGTGAATGACTTTGAATGCTGTTGCT
>JAVQJX010071387.1:0-10585 GCA_036025115.1 Ambassis agassizii
AATGACAAATGAATATGGAAATGCAAAAGTAAGCAGATTGCGGAACTAAAGCCACATTAATTCTATTATTTATTTGAGTCTTTATTTTTGATGCTGTTAGTTTTGGTCCTCCATAGTCTTAGTCTTTGCCATCACCCTATAAGTTACAAAAAAAAAATGAGCTGATGTAGTTTTGCCAGTTGTTTGCCAAGTGTTTTGGTTGGTCAGGAAAATTTGCACTGTTGTAGATATTTGATAGAATGTGTGGCGTATGCAAGAGGAAACAGGCCATCTTCAATAGCCATAGTGTAATATTCATTATTGCCCACCTCATGAAAGCAGGCTTTGTGAAGTCAGACTCCCCTCCTCGCTCTAAATAAATTGCACCGCTGATATGATCTCATGTTTAGTTTGATTGCATTTTAAACTGAGGAGCAGTACAGTGTATGTAAATCAGGAAGCTTGTATATAGAGAATTAATGATTGTAACTGTATGATTGTCTGTAGGGCATTATACTGAAACACATTGCTTACCTCAAGACTTGAGACAAATCTCTCCTTTCTCTCTCCCGATGTTTGTTCGGCCTTTCAGTCAGACTTTTTATCCGTTTATGTTTCCTGTTAACCTAGGCCTTCTCTCATACCAATTGGACATGTTATATAATGTATATTCACCAACTGAAGCACTATGTAATAGCAAACTAACACAAAAGCTGGTCAATGTTATGTGTATTCTATTTAAAGACACCTTTATAGACATTATATAGGCCCACACGCTCTGATGCATATTTACAGATTAAAGGTCCTTTTTAAAGCAATCTATAATTGGCTGATGTTTACCATGTTGAAATAAGCTGGTTTTCTTGTGGCTTCAGTGATGGTACAGTATACTTTTGCTGTGATTAAGTGTTTGATGTCAGGAAAACACTCAGAACAATCCAGTCTTTACAGCTCCAGTCACAGACTTAACATGATTGTAAAGTTATAGGCTTGACTAGCAGTCATAATACTGTGTATGCTTTTGACCTTGGTATATAGTCAGTATCCAAACAAGGCCTGATTTATCCTCTCATATTACCAAAATGTTATATTTTCTGCGGTTGTAATAGACCATATTCTGATGTGTTGATCATCGCTTGGAGTCTCCTCAGTTGAGAAACCAGAACCAAGAGAAAAAAAGAGAAGAAGAAAAAAAAAACGGGTTCTTGCAGGATGTTGGATGAGAGGTGTGGTGTGAAGTTCTGCTTCCTACAGCAGCAGCTCGGCAAATACAATCACTTCTCAATATCCTGCGCTTTATATGAAGGTGTTTTACTGTTGCTGTTGTCGTCATGTCCCTCAGAGCATTTTATGACTGTACCTTGATTGTAGAAGCCCTATTTTATACTGAGAGTTATTTCAGAATACAGTATGTGCTGTTTTACATTAAATGTATTGTATGGAGAAAGCTAAATAAATGCTGTTTGAAAATGATGACTTTCTCACTGATTTCCTTTCAAATCTCACAAATATTTGTCAAAATTTTTAAATGTCATTACAGTGAGGGTAATTTATTGTCATTGATGAAATGATGATCTAGCAGCTAGCTTGGTATTTTCCTTTGGGTTTTCTTTGATTCAACCACTAGAGTGCACACTTTGAATGTGTCTGCGGATGCTACTTAATTCACATGGTGTTTAGCTGTAGCTATATGTATATAGTAGCTGTATGCTGTAGCTGTCTAAACAGGGCTAGCTGTCTTGTAACTGTTTAGTTTCCAGTGAACCTCTCAGAGTTCCTGTGGTGTTTTATCATTAGGGCAGAGAAGGCTGTGTCAACACTCTTGGTTTTACTGTCTGCCTTTTCATATAAAAAAACAAATTACACAGACGCCACTGATTAAGTGTGCATCCATGTTGTTGTTGCCATAAAGTGGTGCTCTCTGGTGAAATATTTGCAGCCGATCAGACAAAGCAGATTCTGGTTCCTGGGTCAATGATGTTGGGATGCCTCCAAAGGAATCTTGATGCTGCACGCTCCTACATATGTGCTTAATCAGACTTATGGCTCCAGGCCCACTTTGCCAGATGACTGGGATGCGGTGGACCTGCTGAATCACAGCACACACTAGATGGAAAAATATTCCAGCCCACATTTTTTATTACTAATCTGAATAGAAATCAAAGTTCCATAATCTATTTTTCATACTGCTAACAGTCTATTGTGTAAGCTCTTAGCATCATTTTAACGCTGAAGTGAAGAGCTAAGGACATACATGACCCAATTTAAATCACTCACCTTTAAAGAGTTAATAAAGTAAGAACACAAAGCAGCTTCATATCGTTTGTCCCACTGGTGTGTGAAGGTATGTGGGTGCTCAGTGAGAATGAGGAGAACGGAGCAGGACTGAGCTTTTTGTTTCCATTTGTACCTAGTGAGCCTGCTGGATTACAGCATTTTTCTCTCACTTTTACTCTCGTCCTCCCTCCCCCACCTCTGCTCCTCTCTCTCTCTCTCTCTCTCTTTCTGATGTCATTGTTTCCTGCACAGTCGATCCTGACACTCAGTTTAACATACATTATATGCACGAAACTCTGACGTGGTCATTTATAGACTCACAGTCTCAGACTCTACTAATGCTACCTGAATACGTGTGAACAGTTGTTTGTATTGACAGTGCTCCATGTGGAACTATGGTAGAATGCCTCTTCACTGCAGGGTCTATTGGACTGTTTTTACAGGGCCCACAACATTCCCACTGTTGGAAGGAGCTCTTTTAAGGTTAGATACTTCTGCCTGCTGATTGGGTAAACACAATATTATGGTTCCCTGAAAACATAAACACAGCAGAAGCAAGACAACGAGCTGTAGAACCGAGGAAGGCAAAATGGAAAAGGAGAAGTGACAAATGGACCAGCAAGAGGTGCACACTTGTTGGCTTATTATGCAGCAGATATCCCAAAAGTTAATGGGCTAATTAGGCTGTTAGATGTTAGTCTGTTCATGCCTGCAGTGGAAAAATACACCATAAGTAAGGCAGAGAAGAGCAGTAAAAATCAATCAGTTCATTATTTACTTTTTAGTGCATTATATTTTTGACAATTGAGAATTTTAAATGTGTTATATAATGTATATTTAGCCTAATCAGTGTGAATGTAAAAGAACTGATCATGAAATGAAATGATGAAAAAAGCATCCGGAGAAAACAAAAGGAGAAGAAGTATTTGTTCATAAAATGGAAGCAATTCAGTAAAGTCAAAGCAGCTACGCTGTGTGCAGACGTCTTCCACTGTAATGCAAAGATGATCCAGTTCAGGAAACCTCTTTCCTTCACTAGATCACCAGATAAAAGACACTCAGAACTGGCTCTCTGTTAACCTGCACATGGAGTGAATCATGGTATGATTCACAAATATGTTTTCCACTACTATATTGTGTTGTGAAATAGCTTTGGTACCGAAAAAAAAAATCAAAAATCGTTTTCCATTTCGTTCCCTTGTGTGTGCCTGTGTCTCTGCCAGCTGAAAAGGCCTCTGCTTGACCTTATTGTAGTCTGAACTATCAGTTACATTCTTAACAGTGGTAGTCATATTCTCTAAAGAAATGATTGCACAGTTAAATACTTTTCTTAAAATCAAATCCTCCACAGTATCCTTGTTTCTTTTCCGTCTGAAATGTGTGCAAAACACCTCAGTGTTTGTGTGAATCTTGCAGAAACTCATTCAGAGGAAATAATTCCCTGACTGCATGAGCAGCATAATTTGGACTTCAGTGGGCTGTGCAGTGTTTTGACTGCACTGCTTCAGTCGAACTTTAGACATATCCACATAACAGAGCTGCTCTCATGGAAGAGTGCAGGAGACTTTATACTGGGGCAAAAACTTGAGACAAGGTCTTTGCCTTTTCTAGCATGTGTGCATAAGCACCAAATCTCTGACAAGCCTTCCACTCCATATTTCTGTCTTTAAACAGAGACTAAAATGTGTTACTAATAGTATAGTAGAATAATAACTATTATAAAAACGCGCAAATGACAAAGATTCTTAAGAAGTTATTATTCTGTCATCTGCTCAAAGCATCCAGCCCTCCACTGTCTGAGCTCCTCTGAGGCCCCCATGCCTACCATAAGGTTTTCTCCAGAAATCAGTGCTACGTAACATCCTGAGGAGAGACAGACAGCACAGCACAGAGAAGAGAGAAAAGATCCAACCAAAACAAGAGCTGCACCCACACTGAATGCATGTTTTATTCCTGTCTGTTTTCACTTTCTTTGAATGCATCTCTCTGGCGATTAGTCATGTTTAGTTTTGTTAACACACAAAATCCTCTTATCCTCCCCCTTCTATGTTTCTCCTCCTCCTCCTCCTCCTCCTCCTCCTCCTCTGGTGGAATTCAGTGTCATTCTTTTCTCCTGCTGCTCTGCTCTGTGTTGAGTCTGCAGGGTGAACACTGTCTGCTGAGGAATTGCAACAGGAGCTACAAACAAAAAGGAGTTGGCCTCTTTCTCCAACCCAGGAGGTGCAAAACCCTGCTGTCTGGGTTCTTCATCTGCCTCCACCCATTCAATCTCCTGTCTGAGGCCTCCACCTGTTCCGACTCGTCAGCCAGGTGAAGGGGATCCTCTGGTCTTACGCTGTTGTTTCAGCTGACCATTGCTGCAGGGCAATTAGGAACCCTGTCTATTCATTTGAGCGGATTGCTGCTTTGCTCTATATCTTTCTCTGTGTCTTTACAACCCACCTCCCTTCCCTCCCTGCCTAACCCTCCCCCCTCCCACTCCATCTTTGCCTAGCCCAGCCTGAGCCTGGTTGACACTGTGGCTGTGGGTACGCATGGAGCTGCAGAGATCCTCCCTGCTGGAGTAAAAGTGTGGACCACATGAAAACAACAGAGGAGAAGAAGGAGTGAAATATAAATCTTCCAAAGGATAAATCTGAGTGAGCATCGGACAGCTGAAACAGTAACACCCAAACCAAAGGATTGTGCAGTTGGAATCACAGCAGGTATGAAAAGCCAGACTGTGGCTGTGTGTGTGGCTCTGCTGGCCCTGTGCTGTCTGCTGATCCACAAAGGAGTGGAGAGTGCCGGGGGAATAGTTTCTCTCCAGCTGTCTGAAGGCAAGAAGCAGGCAGGGGATCGTCTGCTAGATGAGTCCCTGGATGACCCAGAGAGTGAGCAAGGCATTGCAGAGGATCCACACCCACTCGGAAGCAGCATCAAGGCCAAGAGAGACACGGACGAGGCAGCAGAGGCAGGTAAGCCGAGATCCTGCACTTATTTGAACTTTTCCATAGATGTGAAAGCTGTTGGTGAAGTGTCTGACAGACATGACAAAGTCCAGGTGCTTACCTGTCCACTCCTGTCTCCACAGCAGGGAATAAACAGGACATTTGTAACTCACCATACAAAGCAGCCGAGCATCTTGCAGACAGATTTTTTTTTTTTATGACATTGACCTTTCCACTGTTTCTGTTGTTGTAACCCAATGCTGAGTGTGATGTACATGCACAATGAAAGAATGGGTTTAGAAGACAAATGCACATTAGCAGTCGCTTTTTAATGAGTCTTACTGATGTTGTTGAGGTGTGACTGATATGTATATTGAGTATCTGGACAGATTTTGTGTCATTAAAACTGAACTGTGGTTAATGGAGCACAACTAATGGAAAGAGAGGGACGTGTTTTCCATGAAAGTACCTCACAGCTTCAGACAGCCTCAAAAGGAAATACTGATGGACCTCAAGCATCCGCTGAAATTTATCTGGCAGAGTGGATTTTCCCTGGAAGCATGACATTTTGACAGAGCAGGAAAGAATAATTGCATCATTTATTTCTTAAAAACAACTTTATAATAATAATAATAATAATAACTGATTTTGGCATTTATTGCCAGAATGAAATAGTCCTTTTTATTCTCAGTGCTTTGATTTGAACTAATTCGACTGTGATCCCTGTGTATTATAAAGGTATTTTAGGCAGAGTGAGGAGAGCACCTGATGAAAGCAAGAAGAAGAAGAAGGACAAGAAGAAGAACAAAGAGCCAAAGGACCCAGGTGCCACCAAAAAACCCAAAACTGACAAAAAAGGAAAGAAAAAGCAGACAACAACAACTTTACCACCCACCACAACGAGTGAGAACAGGACCAGCAGCCATGTTTGCACAGAGTAACTTAGCCTTGAATGAGTGTTGTTGACCTTGTGTGTCTATTGCTTCCAGCCATACAGACTGAACCACCTACTGAGCCCGAGCCGTACACAGACTACCCCTTTCCTGAGTCTGGTGAGTGGCATGAAATCTGTCTGAACACTTTCCAACAAAACCTCCAGGGGATTTAGTGGACTTTCATTCTCACAACTAGCAACCAGTTGTTTGTAGTTTTGCATGTTTTTGAAGAAGAATTATTTGACGTCAGCAAATATCTGTTTCTGTGACAGATGATTATTGGAAAGGGGATGATGACTACTGGGATGCTGATCCCATACCCTCCAGTCCTCAGCCAGACCCTGCAGTAACAGATCCTCTGTATGACTACTTGAAGCCAGAGGAGGAAGACCTAGCTGCTCCTGTAACAGACGCCTATGATGACTACTGGAGACCAGAGGAGAAAGCACAGTCCACTGTGAGCCCCGACATCTATGACGACTACTGGAAACCTGATGAAAAAGAACCATTCGGCCCTGTGACTGACAGCTATGACATCTACTGGAAAGAGGTAGACCCGACGCCTGTTTCCCCTGAGGTTGATGGAAAGACCGGAACAGATGATGGCGATTACTGGGATGCCAAAAGTATGTCCTGGACTTTTGTTCCCAGCTTTGCTTTGATGGGATGATGAAAGCTTGAAACATTAAATGAGATGAAACAATTTGAAATTTAACTGTGTAGTAGTTATATATAGGGCTTAGGTCTTAAGACTTTATTTGATGGAAGGAAGGCCAAAGAGAAGATACATGGATGTGATAAGAGAGGATATGAAGTTATTTGGGGTGAAAGAAAAGCATGCTGAGGATAGATTTAAGTGATGTAACTGATGATTCGCTGTGGTGGCCCCTAAAGGGTAAAGCCGAAAGGATGAGAAGACAAAGAAAAATGCTCTTTTTTTGTAAAACAAATTTGCCTCCCAACTGGATGCTTAAAACTTTCAGTATTATCCTTTTTCTTCCAGTTGGGGACAGAATATTTGTCTACAGGATCAGATGCTGGACAATGTGTCATGTTGCCCTGCAACACTCTCATCTGGACCAGACTAACCTGCTCTCATTACTCTGTGTTTCCAGCATGCTGTACTTGTACTCATCCAACACATGATTCACTCGCACTGGCCTGTCCTGCCCTTTCTCTCACTCTCTCTTTGTGACACTTATCTGATCCCTCCGTTTGACCTTTTAAACTTTTTATCATGTTTCCCTCCCTGAAGTTGTGGTGCCAGACAAGCTTCCATTTCCTGATGGTAAAGAGCTCACCCCTGAGATCGAAGTGGAAACTCTACCAGGTAACTGTTGTCGCTCAAACAACAATCAGTTAATATGACACAAAGCAGCTGAAATATCTAAGCATCAAGAACACATGCTATTTCCATCCCATCTGTGCCTTTCATGAGCTGTATAGCACATGGGAATACCATCACAGTGAGTCTGTGAGCTAACCTGGCCTAGTTTTTTTTTTTAAACAGGAGTGGGTGGGTTTGCTTGGTTCCACACAGTCAACAAAACTTTCCACAGTTTTGTTGTGGACTTGAAAGCCCTGTCATCAGATCCCAACAAAGTTATGATTCTTGTAAATGTAAATTAAAGATTTAACAACTTCATTACATGGCAGGCGTCACAGTGCCATCCAAATATTGAGCTACTGTTGTGGTTGAATAAATCAGGGCAGTGCTAACCTGTAAAACTGTGCAGATTCAACTATGTAATCCTATAAACTCTTAATTGTAATGTAATTTTGAGCAGTATTGCTTGTCTGACTTCAGATTTGTTTGTTTTGTTATGCAGAGGCTGCAGCCACTGTTCCCTATGAGGGGACATGGTATGATGATTATGACGATTACGGAATGAGTACGTACTCACATACACACACACAAATATCTATGCCCAAATGTTTTCAATTAAACATCCTGTCAACAAAGCAAACTGCAAGGAAAATATGTAAACAGTCAAATCAATATACTTTCCACATTTGTAAAAGATCCTTGGCAACCTTTTTTTTTACTGTTAGCAATGATTTGCAAAACTACAGACATTCGTGCATAGTGCACCAGTGTATTAATATATTGTTGTATAAAAAAAACTGATTTTCTCCTGCAGGGAAGAAAGAAGAAACGGATGATAAGTGGATGGAGAAAGAGATAGAGCGAGCAAAGAAAGAAAGGGAGAGGGAAGAGAAAGGTAAGGAGACACAGATGTGGATTTTTTTTTTTTAAATAAAAATCTTACATAACAGCACTTCACATTCACATCAGACTGTATACAGTGCTGTAGCTGCCAAAGTTAATGACGTGGCGCGTGACCTGTGCAAGTGCAAAAGTGCTAACAGATAACATCACTCTGAGACGTTCCTCAATCACAGTACTGTCATAAGAGAATGCAGATGTTCTTTCCCACTTGCTTTGACATGCATGACGGGGACAAAAGTTCATCCAGCCAAAACAAAACAGAGATTAGGCATGTTTAGAAATCTCCTGTGATCAACCGAGCGTGCAACAGATTGAAGTGATATCAACAGACACTAAGGTTCACAGCACACTCAGCTCTTTGTTTGCCACGTGTCTGCTGTGTGTTGTGAGGTTAAAGCTGCTGTTTCAGGTGCACACACTCCAGGGCAAGTGATATACTGTATGACACTGTCAGGACTGGTGTCAATAGGGCACTTCCTGCATGCACAATCTGGTGAAAAGGATCAAAAACGTTTGTAAGCTTCTGATGCTTACAGGATTGCATATGCATATATATACAGCCTGATAATAAATGTATGTCTGTTAAGTGAGCTTACATTACACAAGGCCATTGACAGCCATAGTATCAATCATAAACTACAGTATGTCAATGTCCCACATGGTTCAGTATGTCAGAATGTGAATAATTATGTGTGATCTTCTTCAGTCGTAAACTTTTTCTGACTTTTATTAGAGCACGCTTAAACTGGGAGCCAAATCGTAACATCTGTTTTTTTTTTCACTGTACTTTGGCCCTCAATCTCCGCATGGGGATTTTTTGCATGTAAAATTTGCAAAAATAATGATGAGTCCAAGATCACCTCTGGACTGACTGCATTAAGGCTGTTTTTCTGACTTCCAACAGAGAGAGCGCAGAGGCTGAAGGAAGCAGAGGAACGAGCCCGGAACAGACCACGTGTCTTCAAAGAACCAAAGAGTGAGTCGGCATCTATTCAAATCTGGATGACATGCAGAAGCAGAATGTTATTAACACTTGATTTTCTCTGCAGAGTGTCCTCCTCTGGGGATGGAGTCACATAAGATTGACCCCGACCAGCTTTCAGCTTCCTCCATGTCTCAGTATAGGTTTGCACCTCAGAGGGCGCGCCTCAACATGCAGGTACACAACAATCAGAGCAGGGCTCCTGTGGTGTTAAATGCACTGCAGCCATCACTTATATACCACCAGACCATGAAATAACCACCCCCTACCAGCAACAATGGAAACCACTGTTATTGCTGACTGTGTCTGTTGCTTCCATTAGCTCCCTGGCAGCTTATGTTCCACCATTTTTATAGCAGATGATCTTTCTAGCAGGAAAATAATTAAATCACTTGACACTGATATGTCAAAACACACACACACATCTGGGTTTTTTTTCTTTTACTAAGTATTCATATAAATTATATTTGCTCTTGCATGTTGTTAGATGATCGGCAGGTATTTTTTTGAGTTTGGACAGCTGCAGTTTTGTGCTCCACATATCAGTGTGAGTCAGAGGACCCAGCAGCATGTTTTCTGGTCTCTGTGGTTTGCAGGGTTCTGACGTTGAGGATGACATGAGAGGTGGAGCATGGTGTGCAAATGCAGAAGACAGAATCCACTGGTTTGAGATAGATGCTCGCAGGGAGACTGAGTTCACTGGAGTCATCACTCAGGGCCGACACTCCCTCAATGAGTAAGGCCTAAAAACAGACAAGCAGATGAAAACATTTCCTTTTTATATTCCTCAATTCAACATATTACCTTGTTTCAGGAGTGACTTCGTGACGTCCTACTTCCTAGCTTTCAGCAATGATAGCAGAGAGTGGACCACCATCCATGATGGATATGCTGACTGGGTAAGTTCACCTAACACTGTGTTACTTGGGGGCACTGTTGATAAAATCTGACCTTCTCACCCATCTTCTCTTGTCCAGTTGTTTTTTGGAAACAGCGATAAGGACACACCGATAATGAACCAGCTGGCAGAGCCTGTTCTGGCCCGCTACATCCGCATCATCCCTCAGAGCTGGAACGGCTCTCTTTGTATGAGACTGGAGGTGTTAGGGTGCCCCCTGTCTGGTGAGCTGCACACCCCGAACACACACACACACACACACACACACACACACACACACACACACACACACACACACACACACACACACACACACACACACACACACACACACACACACACACAAAAAAAAAA
>JAVQJX010071392.1:0-10476 GCA_036025115.1 Ambassis agassizii
TTTATCTCTTATTTGCTTGTCCATTATGATAGAGAGCATATTTTCCCACAATTTATAGACTTAACAACGGAAAACATTGCAGATATTATGAAGTAATTGTTGCCTTGAGAGTGATTACCTTCTTTGGCCACAGGGAGGCGCTACAAACTTGCTGCAAACTCATACACACTGACCTCATATGACCACCAAATATGATACTATGGTATAGAAATAATGTATGTAATGCATTCAAAGACCTCGTGGTGCATCGTAATTCTTATATAAAATTATATAAAAACTAACTAAAAACAATGTTTCAGGTTTGCCCCACATAGACATTATGTCACAGCTCTCCCTGTTTGTTTACAATGAGTGACTAACTCGTGACCAGGAACAGGAACTGCCTGACAGCTCTAAGCCACGTTGACTCTTTTATGTCGGCTGTCTTGACAACTACTCATGACTGACAGCTCGTTTAACAAATCGGCTGCTTCCATTTCACTCAAGCTTGGCCACGTATCCACCAATCGCGTCACTCTCTTACCGGAAATGGCTCTCTCATTGGACAGCACACAGCGCCTCTCGACCAATCACAGCTTCCTCCGTAGCACTCGCCAACGGGGGACTATTTTGCGTCACCTTGCAAGTGTGGCAATTGAGCAGTGCGCTTGCGCAGCAGTGATAGACACCTGTTCTTGCCAATCGGATGCACTGTTTGTGTGGGGGGGGGGGGGGCGGTTCGCACTAATCCCGCCTTTTTTATTGACACATAAATCATGCAATGGCGTTGTGCTTAGTATGCGACTCCACGGGATTGAAAAGAAGCAATGGCGGGCGGTTATAGGAGTTATTTTTTTTTTATTAAATGTTGGGATTTTACTGTCCAATCCTAGTGTAGAAACAAGGCGGGACTAAGCGTTACCAAGGCAAGTCCAGGCTAGTATAAAGGGGAATAACATGGTTACCCAGTGGCTGTTTATGTTTACTTAAAGAACAGACTCGAAGGGGCGGTTAACAGGAACACACAACGGAATTTCTGTTAAAGTTTCTTTTCTTTTCATTATTATTATATGTTCAGATTTACACTGCCAGTGGCATGTAAATCTAATACTTCACTAATGTGCCAGTTTTACAAATGGAAAGGGGGCTTCACATTGGAAGCGTGAGCATTTCCCTGGTGGTGCTCCTGCTCTTGCTGAAAGCGCTCACCGGATTCGGTACCTCCACGCCGGGTTCGGTGGTGGTAGTGGCGGCGGCTTCGGAAGAGGATGGTGCAAGTGTCATGGAACGTGGCTTGGAGAACGTAGGAGCCCCGGTAATCGGAGCGGACGTTACCGTGGAGGACGATGACAACGGTTCGGCGGGGGAGGCGGATGAATCTTATGGAGAAAGTAACGGAAGTGTTCGACAGACAAGGTAAATGTCACAAAAACAAAATACCCTGAAAGACAGCGAAAGTAGACTAGTGTAGACTTTCAGTTTAACACCTGCATGTTATCGGTGGTTTTCAACATTAAAGCTACACAAACAGAAAAAGCCCACAAAAGTGTTTAATTTAAACGGACTAGCTCTGTTTAGCTAGCAAAGTTGACGTACGCACTGGTCTATCCCTCCGCCCATGCAACAACTATGTACGCTAAAGTGAATCATAAACTATTTCAACACCTCAAAACTCCTCATAATAATGGCGACAAATGTGATAAGTCTTATCAGCCTGTTGTCAAAGGCCAAACAATAACAATTCAATGTTATTAGTAAGTCCGATAATAGGTGCAGGAAACAGTTTAAACTTTGAATGAAAAAAAATTACATATAGTGCTCCCTATGCGCCACTCTGTCTACCTGTAGGCATGATAATGTTTGAAAAAGTACATAAAGTCTCTTGCAGTGAGTGAGATAACTGTTCATCTCCACGTTGAGGTTAACTTTGAAGTTGGTGCCGCTGTGCCATGTGCGTAAATGCGCCCAACTCTCTCCATTTGGAGACGCTGTAAACAACAGACAAAACTTCTTATATAAACACATAATGATGAGGATAACTTCAGTCTAACGTTTGATCGTGTTGATTTGCATGCTACTCGTTGTATGTTATTAAAAGTGAAAAGGCTTTAGAAAGTGGACTTCAGACAGACATGTCAGGGCAAAAGACGCTCCACACAGCACGGAGCAGAAAGTTTCTGATGATCAAACTACATGGAGGAGAAGAAGAAGAAGAAGCATGGTGTTGACTCATTATTATTATTTGTGTTTGTGTCAAGTTGTGTTAACATTTAGCTCTGCTGTCGTTGGTTCAGTTCTGAAATCACACTTATTTTTTGGTAAACATGGCAGTTCTGTTTAATAAAAGAGGGTTGTGTAAGACATTGCTTAGAAAAAAAAGGAAAGGTTTCACCCCTCATGATCCTCTGCTCATCACCCCCAGTGCTGACTGTTTTTTTTTCTGTAATTAGCAACAGTTAATTGTAGTGTTTGCAGAAGTTTTAATGGTGCTGACAGTTGTTTTTGTGCTCAAACTCTTAGATGCATTTGGTTATATTCCCATGCAGAGACATGTCGCTTTGCTTAGAAAATCCCCAGAAATGCTGCCAATCAAAACTTTATTGCCTCACACAGACCACATACTAACAGAATCCTGTTAGACCCGCTGCTGCTGCCCAAACGGATACACTCATCTTGGTGCAGTGGGTAGGGCATTGATTTTGTCTTCCTTGGTAAACAGTAGGTTTGACGCCCACCTTAGATGTGTTTGGTGCAGTGTGTTCTCCATCCTGTTCCTTTTTTTTTTTTTTTTTTTTTTTTTTTTACCAGGACCATCACAGATACTTTTTAGACTGTGATGGAGCATGTTCAATCATAATTATTGCAGCATCCTGTCTTGTTCGGGTCAGTCGCTAAATTATTCTCTGTGTTTTATTATAAGCATGTTATTCAGTAAGGATTAGAAGCCTTGTTAGAGTCCAGCCTTTTGAAGATTGCTGGTGTAGTTCCTGACCTTAATATTATGACTTTATGCTACTTTATGTGCTTAGTGGGGAAAGATGGAGCATTTTCTGTCAACTTTTCTAATCTTAAAGCTCACTTTAAAGCGTCCTGACAGCCCCTACAGCACGGCAATGCCATACAATCCCTGCTGTTTCACAACAGGAAGAAAAAAAGACAAATAAAAAAGTATTCATGTAGTGTTTACACCCAGCGCAGGGCCAAGGGCACAGACATATCAAGGTGAAGTATATATGAAATAACTCGGGTGATGTTTGGGCACCTGTGCAGCATAATATCAAGAGGAAATCTAAAGTAATTAGCTGAGCAGTTAGCTCTGATAGAAGCAGGCTATTCCCCTGCCAGTCACCTCAGCTGCTGCAGGAAAACTCCTGGTGCTGGTCACACCCTGCCACTGCTCGCTCTCTGTGCCCGCATCTGCTGCTCTATACTTTATATTCCCCCGTCCTCCCCTCACCGTGTCACCTGCAGTATGTTTTTGTCTGTTTGCCGACACATATTAGCTTCAAGTCATCTATTATCCATCACTTTTTGTTTGAGATGCATGTTTTCTGCCAGTTTTTGAGCTTTGAATTTACACAATAACAAACAGTATTGTAAACAAGATAAAGAATTAACAATGTCGCTACCAAGGAACAGGTGAATTATTTAACAGAAATCCTGTCTGTCAAACAACAAGGATGACACAGATATTAAACAATAATAAACTGTTTTTCTCAGGGTCAAAACAACAATCTGTCTCCACTGTATGTATTCTCTTTGTCTCTCGCTCTTGAATTTAGCCCTCTCTCATCTTATAGTTCGCCTCCTTCCCAGTGCGCTCCCTTACCTTCTTCACACATTGCTTTTTAATGCCATCCCAAGAGTATATATCCTACTACTGTACATGCTCTGTTTCTATCCATCTTCTAGTTGCTGAACTTCATGAATAGAACAAGAAATCAGACAAGTTTCTCTTGCAATTTAAATCCTAAATGTAAAGAAATAAACTTGAATAAAGAGAAATCCAGTGCAGACAAAGTGTAAACATGCTGAACATTTTTTGAACAGTTTTTTTTTTCCAGAACTTCCAAATCAAATAGAGCTGTGATAAGTGCCACCCTGTGACAATAAAACACCCTTCATTCTATTAAGGCATGGACAAACATGCTATTTGAAAAGAAATGATAAGAATTTTGACCTTTGTTTTTGGTGCAAAATTAAAACCAATTAACCACTTTTTTTTCACTTTTTGAAGGATTCTGGTAACTTTGTGAACATAATAACACTCACAGCTCAGAATGAGTTGTGTTTAGAGGAAATGGACCTTCAGTAAAAAAAAAATAAATAAAAAGAAGAAGAAAAGAAAAAAACCTTTTTGTTTTCTCCCAAATGAAATTTTTGGAGTGCGCCACTTCAAACAACATTTCATGTGGACAGCTTGAAGAGCAGTCGATGCTCAGATGTCAACATTTTTAAGTTTCTGTCACTTGTTTTTTCTTTAATAACTCCTTCCTCCCTCCTCCTCCTCATCTTCCTCCTGTATCCTGTAATCTATAAATATTCTAGATGTTTGCTTTGATCCGGCCTTCAGTTTGTGACGTGAGCTCCTGTTGTGTCGGCTGACAGCTGTCACCTCACCTTTAATGCCGTCTCCTTCATGGTATAAACTCCACTCTTGAGACCTAGTGTTTACATCTGTCTCCGTGAACGTATGGACGTATATATATGTGTGTGTGTGTGTGTACATCTGTGTTTGAACTGTGTGTGTGTGAATCATGCATGTGACGGTGCTGCCAGGTTTGACACCTCCGCTACCAAGTGCTCTAGTGGGACCTCCTGCACCTTAGGGAGCCCTTGGAGGTGAGAAGAGAGAGGACAAGCAGCTTTGTTTGAACCTGCTACCCCCACTGTCCCTCCCCTCCCTCTCTACCTCACCCGCCCTCTGTCCCCCCCACCCCACCCCTCCTTACCCTACACCCCCTCAGGGCATTGTAGCTGCAGCAGCTCTTCTGGGCTGCCGTGCTCGCAGGCTGGCTCCCACCAGCCCTACTGCTTAGCAACAGCCAATCGGCCCAGCCGGGCGACTTGTCAGCCAATTGCGTCGGAGAGACGGGCTAGTGCTCAGAATTTGAGTTGGCCACATGGGTCTGGCTATAGTTAGGTAAAGCATTGTTTTGCTTATACAAAATCTGTGTGTCTGTGTAACCAGGGAGATTGTTGTGTGTTTTAAGAATAGCTACTGTCCCCAAAATAACAGGTCATCATGCAGAAGTTTTAATCAAGGACTTCTGAACGAAGTTATAAAACTCCAGACATGCTTATATAATCTGTATTTCATCCTTTTGTTTACTTATGTAACCATGTTTTTATGCCTGCCTGTGCATTTTTTATGTTTTTGTCACAATGTCTAAGTTTGGTGAGGACAAGTTTCCAAAAAATTGAACAACACTTGTTTTGTGACTCCTTGATTTAATTTGTAATAATAAAAAATGGGACTGAATGTGATTATCAGTAGTGAATGAATTTAATAGGTCAGTGGCTATTTTGGTAGGACCCGTCTTGCAGCACTGCAGTATGGGTGGGGCAGAGGCAGAAAGGTGCGAGAGAGAGACAGAGGAAAAGCAGGGAGGAAGGGAGGGCAGGATGAAAACAGAGTTAACTGGTTAGTTAGTAAGACCACGCTGTCTTGTTTTCACTCGGTGGCTCCTCACTGCTTAGCAACAACGAATCCGATCCCTGAATCAGAGCTGCGTCCCAGCCAATCGCGTGTCAGGAGTGTGGCGCCATAGAGTTTGGATTTTACCACGTGTTGAAGTGATACAGACTTTTTTTTCTTTTTTTTTAATGGCGTGTTTTTCCTGAAGTTTTTTTTATCACCACGCCCTTTGCTCTGTGCTGCGGTGGTCTGCTGCAGTGACCCTGACGGATGTGATGCCACTCAGAAAGCATCAGCTGCTGTGACCATAAATATGATTGTTTATTTAACCAGTTCAGAGGACTGTTATATAAACCATCTCATCACATTAAGCTGTGTTTAAGTGCTGCTATTATGTCATGTGTGATTATTAAAGTCACTTCAGGCTTAGTGAGACATTGCTACCTTTATGACACCATGCAGGTGGAGTTTTAATAGTAACACATGGTTCAGTATTGTATCTTATTCTGCTCTGTGCACACTTGAAAGGAATGCACTTGACCTTTTTTTTGGTGCAGCTGGTGGTGTTGGGTGCGGCCGGCTCAGAGCTGCATCCATAACTTTCTCCCCACGTGCTCCCCATGCTCTCGTATTTTTGTTCTGCCTCTTGCTGGCCGCATGGTAAGCTGAGTGGCAGCTGCGCGGCAGCAGAACTCCACACTCCAGTGTGCGCCCAGCCTGCTTGCTGTTGCATGGTTACAGTCTGTCCTGCTCCGTCATTGGTTCAGTGTCTGCAGAGCAGCACACACATTGGCCAAACAGCGAGTAAAACAGAGCTTTCATTGGATGCTGGGAAGCGGCAGGATGTCGGGATTGGTCCGGCTCGGCGGCTGCCGCTCCTTAGAGACTCGGCTTGTGTAAACATCCTGGTTGTTTCTTTCAATGGAGAGTGTTTACCAGCAGCTCGGTTCTGCCGGTGTGTGCAGACTGAGGCTGAGTGTCTCTGAGGAGCAGAGCCTGGTGAGAGCGGGGCTAATTGGCTCCCTTCTCCGCTTTGTGATTGAAGAAGCACTCTGCACTGCTAATGCTAACAACCCTGTGTCTGCTGGCAGCCTCTCTGCTCTGCCTCTTTCTTGCTTCTCATTCTCCATACAAACGTCTTCTTCAGCGTCTCATCCGCCTGTTTCAGTCAGTCACAGTCGCAGGCAGCAGCCCCACAGGCTACATGTTATCCCTTTGGTGATGAACAGAGCTGCGTGTCTCAGGGCTCAGATGTGGAAAATAAATTGCCTTGAGTGCTAAATGATACAGTAGGGCTGTTTGTTTTGTTTCTGTTGTTTTTATTTTTTGATTTAGTGCTATTTTTGTAGCTAACCCCCCTCCTTTCTCTGCTCCGCCACTCGTTTTCTCCTTTACCATCATGGTACCTAAGTTGTAGAGTTAAATGCCCCACCCCCACCCCCCACTCTATTCTCATCCTTTATCTAGAGTACAAAGAGTCCACAGCATCCTTTGATCATCTCCCTCTCAGAATGATATTCTTCTATCTCTTGGTTTCTATCTCTGAAGTTGAACTCAATGCTCTCAGTGACTTCTTCCTCACTTCTATATTCACAGCATGACTTGTGTGTGTGTGTGTGTGTGTGAAGAGCAGGGAGGCGGGGCCGGCCGAGTGAAGGCCGCCAAAGCTTCCACCCTCTCAGAGAACCGACTGCTTAGCAACAACCAATCAGCCTAATATTTTTGGCAGGGTCTCGTAGCCAATTGAGAGGGTGAGAGCGGGCTTTAGCGCTCTGTTTTTATTGGTAGCTGGAAGGGAAAAACAATGTTTTTCTTAGTGCTCTACACACTTCAGTGCAGATAGTGCTTAGAGCAGATTTGGGGAGATAATCTTGGCTTTGATGGAGCTGAAAGACACATGGCCCATTACTGTTAAGTGATCCTATTTGCATTTTTATGCAAACTTCAACCTCTACTTGAAACAGTTGAAACAAGTATCTGGTGTAGAGCAGCTAACTAAACTAAAATGGATTTGCTCCCTCAGAATCACTGCTTCTCAAAGCTGAAACTTCCCTGAACATGCTCCTCTCCTGTCAGGACTAAACACTGTTCAATAGTTCAAATCAATAAGGCAAGTCAATAAGTGTTCAGCTACACAGGAAACGATGGATCCTGAGTGTGATGCGTTTATTAAATCCTCTGGATTATAGCTGTCAGATTGTACACAAATGATTTCAGATGTTGCTCTGTATTTAGCCAGACTGAGAGAGTGAACAAGTGTAAGTGTGTATTTTCCCTCAGCAGCATCTGTGTAGTTGCCCTGGAGGGATGCGGTTTAAAATCCCATGAGCCTCAGTGGCCAACAGAGGGAAGCTGCTCAGGTCCCAGCTGTGTGGAGGTGCTCAGAGACAGTCTGTGTGTGTGTCAGCAGAGCATCGCTGGTTAAATAAAGCTAAAAGCCCCGTTGACAGCATCTCCTCCAGACAGATACAAATCAATAGCAAGGATGTGGCCATGCCGAAGCTCGGGACATGATTGACAAGCAATGCGGCAGAAACTCTGCGTGTTAAGTAAAGGGTGGGGCTGGATGTCTCACTTCATTTACTGTTACTAGAGGAAAAACTGTTAACAATTTTTTTGCTGTGTGGACACAGGAGAATTTGTACTTACTTTTTTTTTTTTTTTTGGTGGAACCACAGAATTAATCAGAGGGGAGAAAAAAAAGAGAAATATCCATCACACCACAATACTATTTAAAGTCTTTTCTCAGGGGTGCAGCGCAGCGGTGCTGTTGGAAATCGTTAGCCCATACATCATGTAAGAAAAACATGTCCACCCCCTGCATCTTATTTCCACCCAGACTTGGTTTTAGCTGCTCATTGTGTCTGCCAACAGAGAATGAAATATGAGGGAAATGTATGCACTTTATTTAAAACAAATGAGGGCAATAATAATCCAAGTAATCTTTGCAAGTGATTGCCAAACATTAGTTTATTCTTTAACGTCTGTAAAAAGTGAAATTATACAAGTACTTAAATATTTATGGTAATTTCCTTGTTTTAGCTATAATATTATTCTTATATTGTGGCACTTTTAAAGACTGCTGTCCAGGTTTTAATGTAGTGTTACACTTGTTCCTGCCTCTGATTCTTCATCCCACAGGACCTCTTTTAGGACTGCTCTGGACAGGGGTAACGTATGTGTGACTATTATGCCACTGTGCATCTCATCAAGTTCTTACAATGGAGAAAAAAAGTTGATAAAAGTTCATAATGCCTCACCTCTTTGTCTCTTTCATTTTTTTTCTTGCTTAGTAACATCCACAATATTTAAAATGCTGAGTAAATTGATGCACTGTGAGTGATTATTCACCCTTTTTTATGGTATCACTGGTTTGTGCTGATGCTTGGTCTGGCTTTAATAATCCTCTTTAATCAACATGCCACCCAAACGAGCTGACAGGATGGTGTTTGTCATGGCACAGGTGTGTGCTGCTGGCTGTTGTTGAAGGTCACCCTGATAGGCAAACAAAGGCAGAACATGTGAAGGAAGACATCTGCACCACTGATCAACACATCTTTGTCCTTTTAGTGTGTGACTTTGTGACGACATTCAGTTTTAACACACGGCTTTGTGCTCTTCTGTTCCTCAGCTCTCTGGTGATCATCAGTACCCTGGATGGGCGGATTTCAGCTCTGGATCCTCACAACCAGGGCAGGAAGCAGTGGGACCTGGATGTTGGCTCAGGCTGCTTGGTGTCCTCCAGCCTGAGCAAACCTGAGGTACATCAACACCTGTGCTTAAATGTATTATTGGAAATTGTGGAATTTTTGTGGAAAATCTAGATTTAGACTCAAGTGTCTGTTATTTAATTGAACGCAGGCCTTATTGGATAAACATAAAGGTCAACTAGAGGCACTTATACAGGTCAGAAAAGCAAAGTTCATTTATTTAATATCTGTAAGAAGATGAAAAATTAAATTTCCACAGTCCTGACCTGTCAGCTGGAGGTTAAGGATGCGCTCTCATCTCAAACAAACGGCATCCCTCCTGGCTTTCTTTGCTGTAGACAGCAAGACCAATAATTGAACTCGGTGCACTTTGAACAGTCAACTAAGGCTTGTTGTTGCTTATATACAACCCAGACATACTGTACACCCCCACATGAATGTGAGAGTAGCTGTTTCGCCTGGAGGATTAGCCTCTTTGTTGACTGCATTGGTTTTACACACATAAGCACAGCCAGACCCTCGCCTCTACATGTATAGAGGAGCTTAAACCGCCCACACCGACATGCTGAAAGTGAACTGTAGCCCAGAGCGAGACCAGTGCGCTGCTCTCACACATGCATGCTACAAGCCTGCTTGTTTTTCTTTTTTTTTTTGACTTTGATGTGGACTGGCTCTGTGTGATTTTTGCCTCGGGGAAAAAGCCTACGATACTAACAAGGGTCTGGGTGGCTGCTGGGATCAGTGTAATGTTGGTGTGAAGGCATGTTTGAATGTAAGGAGCTGTCTAACCTCAAGTACATTCTGCTTCATTAGCGTGGTATAACGATAAAAAGAAACCAATTTAGCACTAGTTCAGAAAGTTAAATGATTCTGACTGGTGGTTTTTGTCCCAGAAGGCCTCGCTCCAGCTGTGTGTTTGATTGTTTTCCATAGAAATAAATTGAAAGAAGATGGTGGCGCACAGAAAAAAAACCACAGAAAGTAAAAAAAAAAAAACTTTTATTTTTAATTGCAGTCCTCCTCTGCACATCCAGGAAGCACTGATTGACTCAACCATGACAAAAATTCAGTTAAAATTTGGCAGCATGTTTGAGAGAGAGTGTAAAAATGCAAATGTGCAAGTGGATGAATATTTATAGAGTCTGGTGC
>JAVQJX010071419.1:0-16806 GCA_036025115.1 Ambassis agassizii
CCCCCCCCCCCCCCCCCGCCCCCGCCGGGCGCCGGGGGGGGCGGGCCCCCCCCCCCCCCCCAGGGCCAGTAATCAGGTTGTAGTTTTAACATAACATGTCACAAAGAATTAAATCTGCAAACAGGATTTATGTTTAAAATAAAGTGCGAGAAACCAGCTGAATGCAAAAACGCTGTTTTATAGCAGCCCCTGTGTCTCATGAGTGTAAACGGAAAGATCAACACACGCAAGCACATCAGAGGAGGAAGCAGCTGGCCGCTGGACAGGCACCGACCTCTGCGAGAATAATAACAACAACATCAAGCGTTTACAGCGAGGAGGCATGGATACTGCTCTCTGCTATTGTTGACGTGATGACAGCAAGGAGCCAGTAGCAAAGCACAAGCAATAACGGCAACACTGCACAGGCCCAAGAGGAGAGCTGCCTGCGCCACGACGGTTTGATTACATTCACAGTGAAAGACATGTACAGACACCATCATTTATTCTACAACATGTAGTTTCACTTATCAATTGTAGCTGTTTCGTTTAAATGATTGAGAGTTTTCCACAGAAATATTTGCCATATGAAATCAAAGCATGATCATTAATGAAAAGAGCATTTAAAAAATACTGAAGCATGTTTATCAGCAGCTGAGGATCTGCATTATTTAACATGGATTTACATGTTAACCAACGAAAAGAGACTTCTAACAGGCAGAAATGACTCGCAAATACTGACTTTAAAATGGGGTTTGCATAACATGAAAACAGAAAAAAGCGATGACTCCTGAGCTAGCTGCTAGCTCACTGTGTGGGTAGCACACGAGGGACGATGACGACGAAAGAGAAAGAAAAAAAAAGGAACACAACCGTCCCATTCACCTCTAACGGATATGAACTAGATGCTAATATCGGTTACGCTGATAGTACTTGTTAGAGTCACTGAGAGGGACGTTACATTCCATTAAATCCAACTGTTCTGCAGGATGTCAACCTACATTCATGACACAAAGGCTCAAAGACGCAGCAGTAGTTTTTACAGCTGAAGCTGCAGTCCAACAGGTGCAGCGTTCTGGATGGTGAAATCACAGGGCAGCATTAAAAAGACACAGTGACACAGGACGGAGCAAATCATCGGTGTGAGAACAGGTGGAAGACAGGAGCTTAGCTGCTAATATGTGGGTTCAAGAGGGACAAAGGCGTGCCTGAGTTTTCATTAAACAAACGCTTTGTGATTGATCCTGGTTCCTGCTGCTGCTGCTGAGTTTGAATGTTTTCACTGAATGTATCATATTCATCTCCTTGTGCAACAACATTTTCCGTATCTGTGTTGCTTATCTATGATGAAGGTCTGTGCCAAACAAACAAACAAAGATAACATCGGAAGGAATTTCAGCTTCTCTGTGTATCCCCAGAACTATTTTGCAGTGCAATAGGAAAACACTGGGCTTATTCCCTCTAATGCAAATGTCAAAATGAGACAACAAGTAGTGGAGCTGTAAAGTATTAACTGTAAAGGTCAGATTGTGAAGCCTGCTGGCAGTGTCATGTTGTCCTTTTGGGCTCCCTCTGCTTGTTCTCTTCTCTGCATTCCTGCTTCTCGCAGATCGATCCGATGCTTATCTGTCAAGGTGATGAGTAATTCCTACCATCACAAAAGATGGAAGCAAACGGAAAAAAACAACCACCACTGACATTCCAGAGATATTCCTCCCAAGTGCATTGCATCTGTGTGGAAAAATGTTATTGCATGCGCTTGGGCCTTGTTCGGAAAAGTACACAACTTCTCTGTCACACAGGGCTTAACGGCCTTAATAGAACATATTTAGGGGAAAGATTTCCAGCCACTGCAGGTGAAGAGCGTCCAGACATAGCTGAAATTAGTCAGGCATGTAGGTGGTAATGTGGCCTACATGACCTCGGGAAACCAGACAGGTAAACAGGACTGGCATGTCTTTTCATGTCCCATACTGCAGCGCATGAGCGTCTAATTTAATAAATAGGCAGAGCAGCTAAAGTGTGCAAACTCAACGCTCGTTTCAAAAAACACGAGGGTGTGCTCTCGCTCTCTCTCAAACAGCACTTAAACTGTAAATGAAAATCATAAAACAAGCACTTTCCACTTTTCAGCACATCTGATTGAGCCGCTTTTGATGAACAACCTTCATTTCTCAGAGGAAGTGATCTCATCTCTGCTGAGATGAAGGGTTAATATGCATACACAAGACTACAACAAACCGCTTGTAGGCATCACAGTAAGTACGTATGTGTATGTTTGGAGGGTGGGCGGGGGTCGTGGAAATGTGAGGCATCATTAAGCTGTCACACATACAGTGACGGTTCATAGTTTTTTTTTTCTGCGCGGCTGCAGTAAGGCGCCAACTTGTGTGTCACTACAACAACAACACACACACACACACACACACACACACACACTTTGGCTCCTGTTCACACTCAGAAGCAAAGGATTTTTATGACCTCTTTGCAAGTAGTTACTCATATGTACACAGATAGTAAACATGCACTGTCGGGTTGATTATATTTTGTGGTGTGTTTTTGTCAGCTCTGAAGAAAATAATGTTCTAATCCAAAATATCTGCTATTAATGTGCTGGAAAAATGAAATTATAGGGCCTAAAAACAAAAAGCTTACACAGATATAACATCTACCCCCCTTTAGAGAAAGGTACCTTTTATTAAAAAAAAAAAGTTGTATTTTTTCAGCAATTTAATTGGTTCTGTGGAAAATTGGCTTCATCTCTTGTAGCGCATTTAGCTGATCTCTCTACTCTTCGCCACACACTCAGCAGTAATTCACCAAAACAACTCTGCAGCTGCACTACCCATGACGTTGGTACAGCCTGGTTTGGTCAGTGCGCCGGCACTTCTGTGGTTATTTAGTCAGCGTGGGCCTTTCATCTTCCCCTTTGCCCTACCTGACTCTGCATTCTAACTTTCCTCCTCAGAGTGGTGAGTTAGCAGGGAAGGAGCCTGATGTAAGCGCTATTTGATACATTGAGGTTTCCCCGTTCAACGTTAATGGGAATTCCTTCGCTAGCAAGATACGTCGCTCTGCAGAACAGCCACTGCAGTACAAAAAAAAAAAAAAAAAGACAATTCTGTGTCCAAGAACAATTGGCTCATTGTAGCAAGTTAAAGGTAATGACAGAGAAACCAGAGACTGATGTAAACAAAGATTATATCACTGTACCAGCAGAAATATATACGCCCACAAAGACGCCTTCCAGTTAAAACTGCAGTCATTTCAAAGTGGTAACACTGACAGCAACAGCCTATCTTTTGTTTAGCCCATGCACTCAAACGACACACCAGTGAATAAGTATTATACCCATGCCAGCCCGCTTATGTGGTTGCTTTAACTGATACACTGCCATGTTTTACACTCCAATAAAACCTAATTGGAGTCCAATTCAGAGAAACACATAAAGCACCTCACACATATCTTTGCCCCAGGTGTAAAATCAAATTTGTTACTTTCACTGGAGCTCTGCGACCGCAAACCCTCATCACACAGCCACATTCACTGCCTATTGGCAAGAAACGTCTTTAACTGCTGAACACATGTACTGCAGTGTAATGCACTCTGACTTTACATTACATTTATGAAGCCACCTCACTAGAGAACAAGACAGATGGCAGCCTAAAGGTACGGTGTGAGATTACAAATTAGATCAGGTTCACTCTGTCAGATGGATGTGGGGTACAAAGCAGCAATGTGTGTGTGTGTGTGTGTGTGTGTGTGTGGAAACCACTCCCCATGTGAAAAAGATCAAAGAGTCTCAGGCTCACACCCACACAGTCTTGCGCAGCTACCAAAATCACAACCCAGTCACGGCCCATCTACATCTACTGTAGGTGTAAAGGTGATCACAGAGTTTGCCACAATCTTACAGAATCTTCTTCTTGCTTCTATTTGAATCACAGGACTTCCAACATCCTGAACAAGAAGAATTTCAGGAAGAAACTGAAAGCTGGCCAAAAACATCACGCTGCAAGCTACCAAAGAGTTTAGAACACATGACATCAGAGCGAGGGAAAACCGAGAAGCTTGCAACACATCTGGCAGCTACGCGTAGTTAAGCTGTTGATGACTGTCAAGCAGATGAATAGTTCACCTTTGGAGCCCTGCTTATTGAGGCTCTAAAGTCATTAGTAAGTAATTATCAAATACCTACAGACAAAAAAAAGACACGTTTCTCTAGGCAGCTATAGTGCATCTGGCCAAGTGCAACAAAAGCATATGTTACTACTGATATTCAGGAGATAAAAACACTTCTGCCAGCAGTCCTGCCAGTGTGCTGCCGGGCTCAAATTGCAACCACATTTTCAGGGTGTAATCTGTCTCACAGAGACCAAAGATATTTAATATTCTGGATTTTTTTTATGAAGGGGGAATGTGGCAGCCACCCTCCAGCTTCACTCATGAGGAGCTTTTATCAACAACAACACCTGAGATATCCACTGGGTTTAGGGGAGAGAAGTTTCTGAATCTTACCTCTACAGAGGTTCTGCTCATTCGCAGTGAATCCGGGTGCACAGCGAATAATCCGGCTGCCCTGAGATCCACTCTGCACGCCTGGAATCACCCGGGGAGGCTGAGGCTGACTGGGTGGGACGACAGGGACAGCAGGGACCGTTTCTGGGAGGGACACCTGCTCTCCCTCCTGACTGATATAGATGACGGCGCTCTTGGGGAGGCAGAGGTAGCCACCAAAGTGGTTGATACACTGCATCCCTCCTTTGCAAGCATCGCTTAACAAGGCGCATTCATCAATATCTGACAGAGACAAGAAGAGAAAGAATCATGTAAGAAATGATGAGAGAATGAAACTTCTGTAAACAGAATGGTCATTTCTCACCTCTGCACTGCTCTCTGACTCTGTCATACTCATACCCCTCAGTGCACTGTGAAGGTCATACAGTAACACACATTAAAGTATATGAAAAAAAACCCAGTAAAATCAAAGGACACATCACAACAAACACTCACTGTGTATGAGATGGGCTCTTCTGCGTCCTGAGGAAGAACGTGTGTGAAAAGCGCACACAGACACACGCAGATCGCCAGCATGTCGACCAAACCTCGGAGAAGCACTGTAACGAGATGCAGACGGTCCAAATGGATCGAGCGCGTCCGCTTGACAAACCTACAAGTTTTTAATACCAGTTATTACATCATTGATGGCATTGCTTAACGAGTCCCAACATCTCCCACTGCTGGCGTGATGTTTACGTTGGCACGTCTCCAGGTAAATCTGCGACTTTAACTAGGTGAAGTGTTTTTTTTTTTTATTTCTGCTGTTTTTCTCCAAAAGGATTAGTGCGTAATGCGCGCAAAAAGATCGTGCGTAAACATGCCCTCGCGTGTCACTCATGTGTCAAGAAAATGAACAAGTTAATCAGCCGTATAGACCTCATGTTGATTAAAAATGTTATCAGCGCAACAAGACTTCGAGAGCCGCCGTATCACATGTTCTGTTCATCACAGCCCCCGTGTCATAATACTGACACTTGTGAGTGAACAACTCCGCAGAAACATGCGAAGTACAGCAGAAACAAGTGCCACTTGGTTGTTTTGATACACACACAGCTCATCGTTGCATTAGTTTCATTGTTATTTGATAGAAACATTTTATGCATTTTTTTTTTTTTGTCTTTGTCATCCCATGGCGCCTTGGAGACGTACCTGCAAATGACCTGCGGATATCCAACTCTGCTGGCGTGCTCAAGTCAAACCTCCCCGGCTGTCTGTGCTGCAAATCCGAATGTGCGCGGAACAAACTGGCCTTTCTGGTGCAAACGGTGCAGTGGATGTTAGATGTTTGACGGAGTGCAAGCAGCATTTGAGATGAACATGCGGTTTGTACAGTATGACATACTTAGGGGGGCGGTGTGTACCGGGCAGGTTGCGCTCCAGGGCTTTCTCTCACCGGGACGCAGTGAACGAGCAGCAGGTTACAGTGGCTCCCTCTATAGACTGACGAACAGGAAGCAAAGAAATGTAATATCAGGGGAAAAAGTGTTATCAGCAAACCAGTCATTATTTTAAATGTAGACAAGAGTATTTATTATTTGAAATTATTTTACACACACACCAGACTGTTTGTTTTTGGATCACATGCTGTAGATACTGATGTTCACATAAAACATTAAAAAAAAACACACATTTTTTACATGAGCCTCAATCCTGTTGTTGTCTCATGCAGTCCCAGTCATCTTGTGAGCGATCAGTGCCTGTGTATATGTGTGAGCAGCAGCAGGTGGTAAAATCAAATCTTGTGTTGAAGAGCTCTGTCAGCGACCACTACATTAGCCTCCAATACATTTCACGGTGTTTACAAGATGCCTGCGCTTCAGGAACATCTGCTGGACTTGGCATAGCTTCCTGGATTTTTTTGTGTGTGGGGTGAATAGACAGCAAGTCATTGTGTGTGTGCCAGAAGTTTGTTGATATGAGTGAACCTGGCAACACCTTTAATGCTGACCTCTTGACCCCTCCTCAGAGGTTTTTTTTTTTTTACATTTTCTTGTGTTTTTAATTTTTGAGTATTCAACTTATAACAAGGATAAAAGGATTCCAAAGTTTGGTGCCAAGTTCCTATCAGGGATTCTAATTAAAGAATATGCCATAGCAACAAACATGGACGATCCCAAAAAATAACTGCAAAACACTTTACACTTCACCAAAAGTTTATTTAACTTGGCAACCTGTTGAACACATCAAAAGGCAGAGACACTGAAATAAAACAGTTGATTAATCAAAGACACCTTTAAACTGTTTATATAGATTAAATCCATCTTCTCTCTGGCACCACCGGGACCGTTGAGGTGGGAGGGTTTCCAGGTGTGAGAAAGTCTCCACATCAACATCAAAGCAGACAATACTTCTCATGCTGCTAACTTTGCGACGTTTCTTTCGATGCTGAAGGCAATGCATCAGGTACTGTTGACAATTAAGTATCAGCCAATCAGTTCCTGATGCAGTATCATCCACATCAGAAAGCTCTTCCCTCGGCCCCACGGCTATTGCAGAGACAAATGAAGCTGAATACTTTCTAACACATCTTCTACTGTAGTACTACTGTGGTGAGAAAGGTGAGACAAAAAAAGAACCCACAACAAGCCATTATCACCATTATTCTTTTCATCCTCTGATAATACAAAGGCCACTACTGTACAGTACACATCATCGTAAGTCAAGATGGCAGCAGAAGCATCTGGAAAGTGAATTCATGCAAATTCAAAATGGGCATGCATTATGAAAGAGCTGCAAGAGATGAGGCTGCACTTCAAAAGACTGTCGAAAAGATTTTTTTTTAAAAAAAAAGTGGGGACGGGTGATGTGAGAGAAGGAAGAGCAGACAGAGAGGGTGTCTGTGAAATGCGCTTGTGTAATTGCAGTGACATCTTCATTGAGAGTCCTCCATCTCTTTCCTGTGTGCTCCAAAGGCTGACGCCGGTCGATGTGGAGAGCAGCCGAGGCGCTGTGTTTAGCATAATCCCAGAGGCCATTGTGAGAGCAGCTAGTGAACGACTCACAGTTGCCAGCTGAGATTTTACCAAAACACAGCAGAACACAAGGAGAAGGGGATGAGATGGAAAAAAAATTGTAGAGGAGGGGGAGAGGTGGAGTCAGGACTCTGGTCGGGTGTAGTAATGATTCAGAGAAAATGCATGTGCTGAGTATTGCATTGCACTGCGTATCATGAGCAATGTATTGCGTGTAACTGTGGTTATCTGTGCTGACAGTGCAGCTTTCCCGGCATCAAAGAGTATGAAGTGTGAAACATGTTTTCTTCCAGGTGGACTGCACCTGTTGGCCCTTATTCAGGGCTCCAACTCAATGACTGACCCTCTTTTTCTTCTTTCAACCAATCATTGAGTGTTTTGACTTGTAACAGTCAGGCATAAGAAAAGATTAAGTGAAGCTCATCACATGCCAGCAGCGCTTCATTGTACAATGATCATTACCTTAAGCTAGAGTGTGAAACCCTCTTTGATCACAAACTGAGGTAGGCAGACAGCAGGAGACCACATTGTTTACCGAAGGATGGCTCAAAAACTAACATTCTGCAGGAGAGATGAAATGTGCTGTGCTTAAACATGACAAAGATTGTTTTAATATAGATCTAACAAGGGCGCAGATTAGTTGTTTATTTTCAGACCAGCTGCAGAATCTCTCCAGGTGATTGTGAGAATATGAAGCACCATCACAGTTGCCTGCAGAGATTACCCAGTCAGCCCTGAAAGATTTCTTACCCGCGCCCTTTCTCTCTGTCACACGTGCTGTTCTGCGGTGGGTATGTGTTATATCTATAAGAGTCAATTGGCAGCAGATGGTTAACACTGATCGGGATAAAGACTGAGCTTTGACCTCCCCAACCCCCCTTTCCACCATTCCCCAAAATGTTGTTACCATAGTGACAAGGCCAAGGCACGTGCCTCCCATTGTTGAGCCGCATCCTCCAAGGTCAGCTGCACACCCAGTTAGAGGTCAGATGTCACCTCGGCCTCTCACTCAGGTCACCACTCGGCAGCCTTCAGCCTTTGACCCCCAGAGAACACTGAAACAAATTGAGAGATGGGGGAAGAGAGGAGAGCAAGGTGACACAAGATAACGCGTTTACTCAACTCTGCATGATCACAGAAAGGTTTCAGGGAATTCTCTCAAATGGATGCATTTTTTATATTTCAGAGGTTTTGAGTGCAAAGGACTTGTGTAAGAAATGGGCTGTGGTAGAAATGCGCAGTGGAGGAGAATCCCTCTGCATATTACAGTGTGTCTCCCTCTAGTGGTGAAACATGCATTCAACATTTCCCATTTTCTCCAGACATTGAAAAGAGTGGCACAAAAATACAGAATATAGTGGCAGAGCAATTGAGATCATATACCAGCAGCTCCCTAAGTTCAGGTGTCATCCTTCTGTCTTTCTTGTCTGCATCACACACTCTAATGAGATGCATAAATGTCGGTGAAGGTTCTCAGACATCCAGGTCATTTTCATTCAAAAGACTTGAAGCAAGGCATCTGCACTTGTAGAGTTTTCAACTCTACAAGTGCAGATACCTTGCTTCAACTCTTTTGAATGAGATGCATAAATAAATAAAAGCATCGGATACATGTGGGTGATACTGTTGGTTCCTTTTAATACTGGATTCTTACTCGCATAACATGCAATCACCTTATGCATACATGCTGACCCAACCCTATTACTATGTTTAAATTAACAGAAACGCTATCAGCTACTGCAATTTAACTGACCCGACCAGACATATGTCCACACATTTTGGTGAGGCTTTAGCCAGAGGTGCCATCTTTTCCATTGAGCCTGTGTGTATGTTGGGATATTCGGGTCATCGAGTTGCAAAGTATTGCTCGGGCGTTGACAAAAGAAAAATCTTAAGTTTATTAAACGGAACAGGCTGACAGTCCACACTTTGTTAGGCGGTGAATGAACAGAGTGGTTTTGACAGGCCTAACCTCTTAAGCTTCGGGTCCCACTGAGCTCAGCACAGCTAGAGCTAAATGCCATCTGTCCCAACATCATGAGGCCCCCCAACCTGTCCCCCAACAGTTTAGCATAAAACATGTAACACTGCTATTAAAGAAGAATGTAAAACAACTACAATCATCTGACACCAAGTCCTAAAATTAAAAAAAAGGACTCTCTGACCAACTTTTCTGTAAAATGTTATAAGGCAGGCCAGGTTTAAAGCTTTATAGAGTACAGTAAATAGGTTTTCACAGAGAAACAAATATGCAGTGTGGATTATCAGTAAGATAACGGTCATTAAAGATGACATTAAAGACAATTGAAGACAACTGCAATTTTGCAAGCACCTGCAGCCTCGCTCTTGGACCTCAAAACTAAAAAAAAAATCTCAGAAGGCAATGGCAAAAAAAGAAAAACAGTCAATCTAAATTTAACACTGGTGGTCAGTTCAGCCCTGTGTTGAGTCATATCACGTATCGCCGATCTTACTCTCACAAGCACTTAAACACAAATCATTGTTTCTTTCAGTTAATATGCATCTATGATTCATCAATACGGATTTCATTTTTTTAATTCATTCATTCATTTTATGTTATAGTGACATCCAGGACTGCACAGTAAAGTAATGATATCACCACACGAACTATAGTCTCCATCCTGTTATAGTGTTGCCTGCTCCGTTAGCTGTCATCTAACGTTAGGAGCAACCTTCATGCCCTGCAGCTTATGTGTGCGCTTTAGCACTTCATTAAGGTCCAGGACCTTCACTGTACAGGCAATTGTCCTGCTCTAACAAAAAGCCTGACGCATTGTGTCAGTTGGAGGTAAATTTATCAAAGGGAGCCGATACAATGGACAGCACAGTCCAAATTATGAAACAGGTCTGTAAGGGGCCTCCTGGTGAGCCATATTGTACTGTTTGTTGATGGTCCAGTTTGCACCGAATGACATGTGGTGACACTCAGGTACAAAATTAGAAATGCTGTTATATGTGTACAATATGAGTCAGAAAATCTTAGTGTGGCCTGGTGTGCAGGAGTTGTGTGAAAGCATGTGGGGCTGCAGTTGTGTATACGAGGCCATGCTGAGACATACAGACAACCCATAGACCTCATAGAGTTTCAAGTTGGCTAAAAACAATTAGGATCTCCATGAGCTGATGTGACATGTGTATTTGTCCCAGCCTTTCCGTTAGGAGCCCTTCTATAGAGGTGAAGGGAAAATAATGCACCAAGAAAGGGAGGGGAAGAGGGACAGAAGGAGGGGTTTGGCAGAGTAAGATGGTGGCTTAAAACAGTATCATTTAAGTATGCCAAGGGCAATAAGAATCAGATAGAAAGAGACATGACACAAAAAGAATATTATTTTTCATGTTAAGCTAAAACAAGTCCATCAGATAAATTGGAACCTATTTTGAAGTCAAAATTATGGACACTGTCTTTTTCCAGCCTTTGTTAGATTTGCTCCATTTGGACTGTTGTACCTTAGAAAACTCAAGGTTTTTGAAAACATCGCAAACATTTTGCAAAATACAATTAATCAACTGAGAAATTAGATGGAAAGTCATTCATCTTACCTAAACAAAAACAATCGTCTGGAAAACAAAACACATTTTAGACTAGCTACTTAAATTCAAATGAAACACTTCCATATTGCAGTGTAGTGGAGGCTGGCTGCCATTTAGCCTCTGCACTGCAGCCTCACATGAAATGGCCCGATGGCACATCAGACCACTGACTGTCCTGACCATATTTACATCCCATCTCCGTTATTGGATGCATAATTCCTCCACACATCTCTTCAATCTTACTCTTCCCCTGCGATCCACACATACACACACACACACACACACAATGCCGACTACAATTAGAATTTCACATGCCCCTGTGCATCAACCACCCAGGCAATTTTCTGCCATTTAAATGTGAATTTATGTCTCATGAAAATGAGCGTGGAGTCAATTTAGGCCCTTTGGACGACTGGCCTTTTCCTATGCAAAATAAACCTCTGGCCATACCAAGGTCTCTATGTTCAGCACCTATATTTAATAGATGGTATAGGAACTAAATGACATCTCACCATTTTATAAACATCTCTGCTTACATAAAAGACCAAAGGTCGGTTTATTAAAATCACCATCCTCTTTTGTGTGTCCCTGTGAATGAAACCGCTTCTTATTTTGTGATGCCTCTCAATCTGTCTATTAAACCTCAACTACATTTATGATTGAATGCCACGCCCTGGGTATGTGTAAATGTAGGGGCTACTGCACATTAAGAGGTTAAATATTTAATTCCTCATCATCAGGTCGTTTCAGTATTTTCAAGTTATGTGAATCATTCTTTAAATGTACACTTTCAGACAGAGGGATTATTTAGCGGTTCTTTAAATGTTTCTTTTAATCCTGAACATAACACCCTTGACAAAGTATTCCAATAAAGTTTCACAGTCAGTTATTGGCTGTTTTATTGGCCACATCACAACATAGCAAGCAGTAATACTTGACCTTTATAAAGAGCATTTCTTGTCAACCCAGGCGCAGCATTACTTTAGTAACAACCCATCAGAGGGGAGGTTCTTTCGGAATATGCATATGCACAATACATTTGTTTAGTTGTAGAGAGACGGAGTATTTACTCAAAGCACCTGTGTGTTGTTTGGTTTTTCTAAATGAGCAAATCAGTTCAAAAGTGAAATGAACCTTTCTGGTCAAACTATTCCTGAAAGACAAAACTTTGACCACGATCACCTTCTTATTACTATTACTATACTACTACTACTATAACCAGGTCACCTGCAGCTTATCACATTTCTGTGTCCAAAACTCTCTCACCAGTCCTGCTAAATTCCCTCAGCCTGCGCTACCTCAGCTCTTAAGAAAAACTCCACCTGATACAGATGGCCATAAAGGTACTGTTCATTTGTTGACATCTTTGGTTAGTTTAATAAAATATTGATATGCATTTATGAGATTAATTTCAGGCTAAATTAAAACGGTATTATGGACAATACAGACGATAAATAGGAATGAAAACAGGCAATTCAATTGGGTACATCAGGTACATGCAGGGAAACAAGATGTCAGGCGGGCAAAGAGAACCTAAATAAAGGC
This sequence comes from Ambassis agassizii, assembly GCA_036025115.1. NCBI lineage: Eukaryota > Metazoa > Chordata > Actinopteri > Ambassidae > Ambassis > Ambassis agassizii. Next base: position 12,609 of record JAVQJX010071419.1, read on the forward strand.
ACACCGTAGTTACGGCAGCAGTAAAGCATATACTGCACTCCGCTTACGTCCTCTGTTTTTATGGTATACTTTTCTCTGGTACTTTAAAACAGGTGGAAACTACAGCGATTAAAAACACGCATTATATGTACAGACCCAAAGCCTGTTAGAAACTGTGTCTATGCCCGTGTATGAGCGTGACCTAAAGGTCATGCCATACAATTGCACATCTTGCACCTTAGTTTAAAATACTATGGCACGGCATGAGTGTGTTGCATGAGTTATGGCACACGATTAAGACAAAAGTCCAGAAAAATGCAGTGTTGCAGGTAAAGTGCTGTGTAATTCCAGCTCAGTGAGTGGACTTGAGGGACCAGCAAAAGAGCAATGCAGCTCACCGTGCATTTGTGATTGATGGTCTCTGTCTGTGCAATAGCTGACTGAGCAACATGTACGTCTCTCTTATTCACACACTTAATGGCATGCAACACATTGTATAGCGTGCTCAGCCTAACACATATGCGTCACAAGTCACATACGTATGTAATGTATAAGTCGAGTAAACCTTACACTAATACACACTGGGCCTGTTACAGTGGCTCATTTGGCAAAAGGACATACCATGTGCTGCAAGTACGACAGCGTGGTTCGGAGTCTGACCTCACATGTCCTCTTTCAATACCTGCCCCTCTCATCCACCTTTTTTTCCCCACACACTGTTGAAAGAAAAAAAAAAAGAAAATCTTTAATTTTCAAATTCATAACAAATATGCACAGTATACTGATCGAGAAATCAACACCACTGCATTTTGTAAGAGCATATTTCTGCCAGATCCTTGATCCCTTCACGTCTCTGTTGTCTGGTGCCAAGACATGTCTGGTCTGGCTTTTGGCCAGGCTGGGCTGGTCGCCACCACAGCCCCAGCAGCCTAGCAGGCAGGCCTAGCTTAATGCTGACACATCGCTAACATCAGCCAGGGAGAGGAGACCTCTGGGAGATGCTGAAACATCAGCACAGCACCATTTCAGTTATAGAAGAAAGTATCCTTGCTCATCTACAGTAGAATTTAAGGGATTGTTGCACTAACATTGAGGGGCATCCCCCTTCGAAGGCTGAACATTTACTGAACATGTCAGGCTGTGGCAGAGTACACTGACAAGGAAACTGTGGAAATTCACTGAAACGGCCACACCCCTTTGAATGAACCTACAATTATCCACATTAAACCCTCATATATAACCATTGGTACGATTATTATTTTCCCCCGACAAGGAAGACTGATAAAAAATATTGATATTATCTTTGTTTAAGAAGTACAAGCAGATTAGTCTTGAAGGTGGAGCACAAAACAGTTTTGATTTTGAATTGACATTGAAAGATCAGTGGTTTGAATTTACTGCATATTGAGAAAAATGCATTCCATTGATTCAAATATGATTTTTGGCATAAACAAAGTGAAAATTACAGACCACCAGGTCCCTGCAATTACATATTCAAAAATTGGCCAAGCAACATTACCACTTACAAAAGTGAAACGTACACTCCGCCTCTTCACAAAACCAAATTATTTACTTTCACGTTTATATGAATATAATGTCTGGCCTTTGTGTTTAGCAAGCCATGCAAATTAGATCGGCAGAAACGAGCATGTCATCGATATGCACAGATATAACCAGGAGTGCCGCTGATTGATGATGCAAACCTTCTCCCTATAGCCTTGTTTGTGACCTCTGACTCCTCACCCCTCGAGGGGTTAAACTTATTACCCTCTGACTCATGTGACCTCCGCTTTGAAAGAAGTTAGATTGAAGGATGACCACAGCTCAGGTCCTATTGGCCAAACTGTGGCCAAAGGGCTGACCATCCAAACCCTACAGGGATGTGACCCTGGCCCCGCCACACGCTCTGTGGATAATACTATTAACAGGTCAATACAAGCCTAAAAAAAGGGGGAGGAGAATGCTACTTTAAGCTAAAGGATGAGCAGAAGAAAAGAATGAGGAGTAGATATGGTGGAAAGGACAGATTTGCAGGATGGATTTGGAGGTTATTTGTCAGATCTGTTTGGACAAATGGCCACCAATTTGATTTGCAAACAGGGATGCAATGACCTCATCTGGACAGATTTTGCAAAGCACTGATAAAGATCTGGCAAGAAAATTACAATATAGTTCTAAATAAGGTCATTTACAGAGTGTTAAGTCAAACAAACAAAACCTACAAAAGTCTGCAAAAGCATTTCTCATTCCAGAAATTCTACTGGTTGGTTTAAACCTGATCACTATAAAAGCATTTTATCTCAGCACAAAAAAAAAATAAGGCAATATAATTTTTTTTTTTAAATAAAAAAGCTACTCCAGAATTGGTTCAATATCAAAATATATCCACAGTGAATATTGGAATAAAAGTACAAAGCAAGTGTTGCATTTTGCTGCACCTCCATCACTTGCGTGTGCAGAGGAGGAGTGCATTGGGTGTTTGCCAATACACCACGTTACATGCAAGACATGTGCTCTCCCTCATACACACACTGTGGGCCATTTTTTGGGCCATCACCTTTATTTCTCTCAACCACATCATGTAATCGAGTCCAACATTTAATCAATTAATCCTTTCACAACACTTAAACCTACTTTTTATGATGATATGTCAAAAATATACAGCGCTGAGCAACTTGACTAATAGTTTTTATTATTTTACTCAAGGGTATAGTGCTACAAAAACTTAATCTTCCTTATTACTATTGAGCTCCAAAAGACAATTACTATGTATTTCTACTAGACCCGATTTGACTGAAAGCCTCTACCCAAACATTGTGAATACGCATATTGAGGGTGTACACAGGGCATACATAATGCGCTTTGTCTCCCTCCACCCTTAAGAGTGCCAATAAAAATAAAATACGATGCTAAATAATGCAACAAGCCGCCAAAGCCATGACCCCTATAAAACCTGTTTTGAAAAATGCATTACAGGATAATAAAAAAAAATTGAGACGAAACACATGTAGCTAATAGAATCCACTCTGCTAAAGTTGTCAGACCTGCGGCTACTGTAGAGCTTGTAAACAACCCTACAAGCACGCATACTGTCTCACACAAACGCACATGCAATCTCACAAACACATAAGCAGCAGAGGCTTACGGATTACTCTGAAACATGAAGAGAGTAAATCTACGAATAAAGAAGGAGGAAGAAAAAAAAAACAAAAAACAAAACTGAAAGAGAATGAACATTTTAAACAGATAGCAGAGATAAACCAAATCAAATAGTACCTCCTAGAGCATCCATGGTCATGAGAGAAGGGTGGGACACCTGCAGAACCTTGCATGGTCTATCCAGAGCTCTTCAGCGACTGCTCCCTCACAGAGCAGAGTGTGTGTATGAGCCAGAGAGGGAGTATGTGTGTGTGTCAGTGGCTGAGGGAGGGGATCCTACCATCCTACCCCTCCTCCTTAGGACTGTGCCTCCTTAACAGGATGGAGGGGTAGGTGGGGCCACTGCAATAAAGCAAACACACACACATTTTTTTTTTCTATGGTTGTTATGTCCTCGCTCTTTCCCGCCTCCACACTTCCATCTTTCTGTCTCTTTCCAAGACTTGCTCGCGCCCTCCTTCCCTCACAGACTTGTTTTCCTCTTGCCTCGTGCTTCCCTCTGAATCTCAGTCTGTCTGCCAGGCTCTTACACTCTCCCGATACCTTTCATCTCCCACCTCTCTCTCTTCCTTGCCCCTCTCCCCTCCTCTCTCACTGTACCGTAATATTAACATGCCCTCATTAATCTGTGGAGGACAGGGACATATGCCGTTTCTGGCTGGTGGTCCACAACCTGCTAAACTCCTGGTGTGTGTGTCCTGTCGGTCTTTAGTCTCATAATACTACAGCGCTAAGATTAAGCGGGACAGTCAGAGTGTGTGTATGCCGGAGAGATGAAAAGAGAGAATAGGGACAGCAGGATGAAGAAAGAACTGGTACTATGATCAGCAGCAGTAAAACACATTTTTTTTAACCTTTTATAGCTCTTCTTGCTCAGGGTCGCTGTGCCACCACCCCTCCTTTTCTTCATTCATCCGGTCACCAAACACAAATCCCATCTGAATCAGGGAGTTGCCATCCATACATAAATCATTCTCTTATTCCATTGGCCACACATTACATTGAAAGTATTGATTTTCTCGGGGGGGGGGGGGGGGGGGGGGGGGGGGGGGGGGGGGGG
>JAVQJX010071535.1:0-11603 GCA_036025115.1 Ambassis agassizii
GTGTGTGTGTGTGTGTGTGTGTGTGTGTGTGTGTGTGTGTGTGTGTGTGTGTGTGTGTGTGTGTGTGTGTGTGTGTGAGAGAGAGAGAGAGAGAGAGAGAGAGAGAGAGAGAGAGAAGGCAGAACACATCCTACATATTAATCCAGTCATTAGAAAACAACCAATCAAAATGTCACCTGGTTTCCTTGTTGTGATTTTACAAGCTTACTGCCTCTTGTTTACTGTCGCCTTCCGCAACATCCTTGCTTGGCTAAATTACAACATCTGCAGGCTTTTCATTTCATGTGCTGCAACTTCGTAACTACTTTAGCAAGTAGAGGTTGATAAATCAATTGCCTGAGTAATAAATTTACTCATTTTTTCCCTCACACAATATCCAAAAGTTGTATCTAGCTAAGTGAGGGAGGTTTTACAGATTTTGGTTTACAAACATATATGGATACATAAACCATGAAGTCACAGACCTGCAGGTTGGATCTATTAGAGGTAATTTCATTAAGAAGGACATTATCTCCCCCTTGTTTGACCAGAACTGATGCAGTGTTAGTGCAAAGTAGACCAGTATTGTCAATTCCACCAGGTTCAATTCCACAGTAAGCCCCTGTGGTGGAAACTGATAAAGTGCCTAACCATTACTGGTGTATCCATCTTTCCCATTCCTGACGCTTATAGGTCAATGCTTTAACTCAGGACAAGGGGCTTAGGAAATACAATATGCTGTCCGGTCAGGGGTCACACACGGCTTGTGAGGTGAGGCTAAGTGAATAAACGGGAAATCAGCGGAAACTGAAAATAACACAAACAAAAAAGGGAGAGACTTCAGTAGATGTAATATAGGTCTGGAATGAGGTGGACAGAATGGAAGATGTAATATGAGATATTGTCTATTTTCAGTCCTTCTAACCCTCCCTCTGGTCTGTATTAGTGTGTAACTGACTCTCTCTGGTCCTGCTTTAGCCCTCTTTGAAGGGGTTGAAGCCACCGAGGAGAGAAGGAAAGGTGAGTATGTGTAGGGGAGAGGCAGCTGTAGGGAAAAGAGTGAGGAGACAACATGGTCATTCAAGGCCTTCTAGGCAGTATAAAACCCTGACAGTTTTTACACCCCCAAAACTTGTCTGAACCCACTGTTTTTACTGCATAGGCAAGTCTTCCATCTATCAAAAGCTGTCAATACCTCCAGCATGATGTGCAGTCTTTTCAAACACTCTCTTCCTCTGATTTTCCAGCTGGTAATAAAAGTGTGACCCCAAATGAATCTGAGTGTCAAACCATCCCCTCTGCTCACTGCTCCAGCCCTCTCATGCATGGCACTCTGTATAACATAACTCATACGAGGGGCCTGCTGTAATAGTGCTGCTGTTTGATCTGCTAGAATAACTCTGCGTATGTTCCCCTTGTTTCAGGTCACTCTGCCGAGCTCCAATCAATCACTGCTTGGCCGTCTGACTGACTAAAGCCAGGATCAATGTTGCACACAGACAGTGACTGACTCTGAAACACATGGCTCAAGGCTTGGGCTCACAGATCAGACATCATGCCTGTCTACTGTATGTAAGGAGAAACACAAGCCTATGGAGTGGAGTTGTTTAACAAAAAGACCGACTATGAGGAGAGAGAGAAAGGGAAAAGGGGCTGAGTCAGGAGGTCAGACAGAAAGGAGCAGATACTTGATCAAAGTAAATTTTAGCTGATAACTCCATCCATCATGCTCATGATACGTTTAATTTATAGTGACAGCATGTGGAAGGAAATGAGTTTCAGTGAGTGAGGCTGTCATGTTTGGCAATACACATTAAGTCTTATCTGTCAATTTGTAGTGAAAACTAGCCAGTGTTGCAGCTAAAACAGCATGACTGGAGCTGATGGGCTGAAGATGAAGAAGTTTTGGGAGACTACAGCTTCAACTGACTTTAATACAATAGTGTGGTGTTCAAAGTCACAGAGCAAAAGTTTTGTTTTCCATTATGGCAGAATCCGACTACAGTTTAAGATAAAGATAAATGAGATCAAGTTCAGGTTTTGCATATAATAATTACAATAACTGTGGACTTGTAATGTAAAGAACTCTACTGCTATCCCAGAGATACCTCTCTGCTCTAATATATGCAAATGAAGGTATCTGACAAGTTCATGGCCTGAGATAAGATACTGAGCTATTTTTACAGGCATATGCAGTTTAACTATTTGAGTGATTATACAGAAAGTTTAAAGTCAGTTTTCATTTCCAGAAATTATTAAGTCCACTGAGGCAATGGCTGCAATCCAGGAATATGTATTTACATCTAACCAATAATTTCACCTCTAGCAGAAGTCCCAATGTTACAAAGTGGATTAATTCATTTCCATGTTACAGGGTTTTCTGTAGGTCTGTAGTTGCCAATCAGGCAAAATATAGGTTTGTTTAATATAATCAGCCTATGAAGGAAATCCCATCAATACTGATCTTAAGAATGGAGACAGTGTTAATTGTCCATTAATTGTCCATTCATATTATGAATTATTCAAAATATTAAGCATTTTATTTCAAAAATACACTTTTCATTACAAACTCAAGAAAATAAGTATAATAGACCTTGCATTACTCTAATCTGTATTTAAACCTCTTGAGACAATATAAACCTGTACAAAAGTAGTCATCCTGTTTACTGTCTTTACCTGTGGGACTCAGAGGACACCACCACAACACGGGCGGGGGCAGAACGGCACAGCACATCCTGTAGACACTTCACTAGCAGGAAGTGACCTAGATGGCAGATCTGGAAGGTTGACTCCAGGCCATCTTCTGTCAAGCTCCAGGGCTGAGTGCAGACTGCTGCATTACACACCACAATATGGAGGGGTCTGCGAGAAGAAAAGCAGAAAATAAGAAATATTTAAGTCTTTGTGAGTATGAACAAATGAATTTGCTGTTAAAAAAAAGATTTTCCTATGCAAGGCTGAAAAAGAGATAGTGAGAGACAGGAAGAAGAAATAAGAATGGAATATTGAAAAGTGAAAGCAGAGAGAGGAAACAGGGTGTCTTATTCCAAAGTGTGGTAGACATTAGAGGTCTGCGGAGACAGAGCATCAGTAATGCTGATATGATACAGAGGTTTCCAGTGCAACTCCCCACGGCCACACAGGTACTGTAGATACTGAATACAGCTGGCTGGAATCCAAGAGCAACAACACATTGAAAAGCAATCTCAAAACGTTTCAACACACAAGGGTGGTGGAAGTAATGGGTGTTGATACAGGGTCTGTGTAACTACTCTAAGTAACCAAACCCACCAACACATTGACTTAGAAAAGGCTGAGCAGAGGATCAGAGGTAATGCACGCACACAGACACACAAGGGCTGATATAAAAAGCAACTGACTTCATTGAGTGGCTAGTAAAAAATAAGCACTGGAACACACAGACATGTAAATTCTTGTGTGGGTGAGTAACACTCCCTACTCGCATGGCAGAGAAAGGAGATTCCTGGATTGGTCAGGGCAGTGAGAGATCCTTGTCGGTGACAGCGTCGCTCCAGCGAGCTCAAAACCACAGTAACACAGCCGAACAATCCAAACACACCCCACCAATTTTTAATTTCTTCCATTAGAATTAATTATGAGGCCGAAGGCAATTTGTGTACCCTGTGTTTAAGACTGCCTACTGGATTAATTAAAAACTGGATGCTGGAAAATTAATGTGTGAATTGTTATGCCTTGCTATAATGAGCCATCCCATGCTATTACATAGTAGTGTACTGTACGATCACCTTCAGGCCTCTGAACACACAAGGTTCATTAAAGAGCACAAACCTAGGCGCAAGTCAACTTAAAGAGTGCCAACCTCAGCAGATTATCAACAGAACAGACTAGCAGGGAGATATTTAAATTTTCACCCAAAATACAGTACAACAAGGTGAGGAAGTCTGACTTAATGGCTTGGAAGAAAAACACATCTGTAAATATACAACCTCTGTGACCTGTGCTTAAACCTGATAAAACAAGACATAAGAAAAAGTTGCTGTGAAATCAATTTTTGCTCAGAAATTACTTTCAGATTAAAACACAGCAAAACACATTTGTTGTTTTTGGCTTGGTGTTTTCCTGTCTAATAGAGTGTGAAGAACAGTAACACTGTGCAAGACAAAGCAAAACTCTTGGCTCTGTCCCCAAAGTACTGACAAGGGGCTTCACAAAAACATCACTGGTATGAACTTTTGACCCTTTCAACCTTTCACTCAAGCTCTTGTTTTAAACTAATCCTTGTGTCAGTTGTACTTAGCATTTAAATGTTGTGACCTTAACCTCTGATGACAGGAGTAAAAAAAAAAAAAAAAAAACGCATGTCACTCAAAGTATTCTACACATCTGGATCAAAAACTTACATAACCAACTTTTCTCTGTCCAGTGGTAGTCCAGTATTTCCCCCACACAGCTGAGATAGGCCTCTGGTGAGTCTGCTTGTAATGTAAAAGGCCTGTTAATTCCACTGCCCACCAGTTAGTCCCTCTCTCATAAGCGCAGGTCTAATGAATGTCTTTAATAGGCCTATTGCCGCATACCACAGTCCCTCAGTCCACATTAAGACCTCACACAACACTGTGAGCACTGTGCAATCTCGGCGCTGGTCAAACGAGGGTGTTAACTACCAAACAGGGAGACATCAGTTTATATATTTACTTTAAATAACCCCCCTGGGTATGACCCCTGACCTCTATGATAATGTGGGCCAGCAGGAAAAGATTGCCTGTGTGTGCTGGGCTTGCACTGCTGGTCGTTAACACTACACTTTATTTGTAACACAGAAGCTGGCGATGGCATCACACACATATTTCACTGTATGTGAGCACCACACATCCTGACCTATATTCAATCTCACACTCATGAAGTAAATACATGTGATTGTCACATTCTCACCAACTCATCAAATACTGGTCATGTTTGGTCAATCACCAAATGGTTGTTTTTCTGACACTACAGACTTCTGTTAAAGCCAACACACTGACAACACACGCTAAAGGGCTATCCAGTACATTAGAGTGTGATGTCAAGGGGTAACTTGCCAAGTGTACCTGTGTAATGAGTTGGGAGGAAAATTGCCCTGGTTTAAGAAGCAAACCTTATGTTCACAAGTGTCGTTGAGAGAAATCCCAGTCCAGTTGCTCCTCTCTTTCCCCATCAACTACATCTAGCCATAAACACTACAACTGTTACACATAACGTACTTAACATTAAAACAGGATAAATGAAGCAAACAAAAAAAATCACAGTTGAAAACAAATTGCACGTGTTAATTACAGGCCATTCAGTAGAAATTGTATTAGGGCCTTCTGTCAGCACTGTCCTCCATCAATTGCATCCCAATGAAATTGCACTGCATTCAACAATATCAATATCCAGGTAATTTCATTTCAAAGGACAGGCAATTAAAGCAGAATTGGGGTCAATGGAACACAAAGCAGCGTGAAAGCCACTGACTAAAGCACTTAAAAGCAAGGGAGTGAGAAACGAGAGAAGGAAAAGAAAAAGACTCTGATTACATTTCACCTGTCAATGACACGCTGCAGGAGCATTATTGTGCATGTGTGCATGTGTGTATGTGTGCGTGTATGTGTCTGATTGTCTCTGTGTGTTTACAATCCTGTGTGTCTGCATCTGCACACGGAACAGTGTGTCTGTGCATGTATGCACATATATGTGTGTGTTGTGTTTGCTGCTCCTGTGTGTGTGTTATGCCTGAAGACATACGTGCAGTAATAGAGTGGTGGTAGACTCAGACAGCTGCCCAGTGCCATTCACAGCTCAGAGCTCCCAGCCTCCACTCTGCTCTGTTCGCCTTCTGATGAGAATTAATGTACTCTGACGTCCCCTGGGAGTCCCCCACACCCCCCCAACAGCACGGCTAATGAAGAAATACAACCTTGCCAAAATACTGAGGTAGAGAGAGAGAGCGACACAGACATAGAGAGACTGAGAGACAACATGAGAGAGGAGATAGAAAGAGAAACTGTGGCAGATAAACAATGTGTACACAGAGATATGCAAAAAGGATAAAACCAGAAGAAGAGTTCCAGGGGCATCAGTGTGGGTGGCAGAGATATATGTAAGACAGGGAACTGCAGGACAGGACACGGAGTGAGGGAAGCCACTGTGAGGTTTGGCTGTAAACCAAGACACGTGTCCTGGATGGCCATACCCTGCCCCAGGGCTGCTACGGGCGATGACTGCCCTGCCTCTCCCCAAGGGGCTCCCTTGACACCAACACCGCCACATACACAAACACACGCTCTCCTGCCTAGAGACCTGCAGTGGATGAGCAGTATGGATGACAGAATTCATGACCCCAAAATAGCAAGTGTACGACCGACCACGGGACGTAAGACACATGCAGTAAAAGCTGACCACCACAAAATAAGTGTTTGACCAATGTCAAGCATATTGACAAAAATACACCCACTTACTCCTGGGGCATTCTCCATATGGTGTCCATCAGTAACATTTAAGATGTCCTTTAGGTGTGGCATAATAATGAAGAATAAATACATACACTGACTGGCCCTAAATAAAGATATGGATTTGTTCTTTCTATTTTAATACACACTATTTTTTTCTTTATTCCTGGTTTTACCCTTTACATAGACTGAAAAACAACTGGTAAAAACAGAAAAAAAAGTATTATTACAGAAAAATAACTATACTTACAATTTCTTGGCCTTGAAAGACTCTGCAAACTCCCTCACACTGCGGAGAGACGCCAGGTTGCACATCATGGCTTCTACTCTTGCTTTGTGCTGTTGAGACAAAAAAACACAGAAGTATGATTGTAATAATCGCCAATAATCATTATTTATACTGTGGCATAAATGTCCCCACATAAAGTGAAATGAAGGAATTGTTGCTAGAAATGCAATAATTTAAGTTAACCCCCAACAAATAAAGACCCCAAACCAGTACATCTACTGCAAGTATGTCCATCGTGGAAGAGGCCTCCCAGCAGCTTCTGGGTTTATTTCACTTTGTCACAAGGTCTTTTCGTTCTTCTTAACTTGACTATAATAAATACAAGAAAAAAATCATGCTGGTTCCATTTACCGTCATTTTTAAAGAGTCCTACAGAACTCCATAGGTTGTGACTGTGTGTTCTCAATGTGTGCTTGTGTGTGTATGTGTGGCTCATCTCACACCATATGTTAGCAGACAGGGTGAGGATAGGAGAGGAGCACAGAAAGATAAATGACTTAAGAAGTGAATGCATAGCTGCATTTACACACTGCAGAAGACAGGCTAAATATTCATCATCCTCTTCATCCCACTGTAGCATTCTGCTGCAGGGCAAAGGCCTCAACAGAGACGCATGCAGGCCTAAAGAAGCGTATCTCTTTAATAACAGCATACAGGCATGTTTGTCAAGTCTCTTCTTGCCTCCCTGTTTTGTCTTTCTCTCCTCCCTCTCACCTTCCTCTTTATTGTTATCAGCATGACATGATAATTTCAATCTACCTACAGCACTGGCACATGGGACCTTAGCATATGTTGGCACATGTGTGTGCAGCATGAACTGAGACGGAGCATCCCTTGTGCTCTGCTCTCTGGGTTCAGCAGCACCAAGTATTTTACTCTCCTTTGTCCTGTCCACCATCCCTGAGGAACAATGGCAGCTCACGTTACACCCCGGAAGAGCGTTCAGCTCTCCATCCGCCACCGCCGTCACTGCTGTCTCTGCTGCTGCTCCTCTGTCAGCCTTTTCCACTGATCTGATCTCCTGTCTATAAGCGTCATATGGGAATGCCTTTCCTCTGCGTGTCTGCCTCTGCAGATGTAAGTGTATATGACACTTACAGCAAGGACGGTCCACGGAGCAGTGAGCACAAAGACAACAAGAAAGGGTTAAGAGCACCTTCTGATGGAATTGTGATTCTTCAGGCATTTTACAGACACCTTAACTGCCCCAGGGTGTATTTATACATGCATACACAGGCACACGCACACCCATACACGCACACAACAAATTCAATGTTGTGACTCAAGGGTAAAACCACGCTATCACACCATTATCTATGCCTGAACTATTCTCTTGATGCCACTCTATACCATTATATGGATGCTATTACAGAGCATTAAAGGGCTGATTATGGCTATTACAGATATGATTATAAGGTACCTGCTTATATGATGTGCACACAGCAGTAATCACAGGTGAGAGGAACTGTCTTATTTAATGACTTGTATGTGCAATATGCATTTACATGCAAGGAAGTTATACAGAAAAACAAAATCACACACACACACACACACACATAAGATAGATAAGATGATAACACAGATATGTGTATGTGTGTGATAAGAATTGTGTAATAAAATGAGAAAACCTTTTCAAAAACTATTCAGATTCTCACTTCACTGTGAGAAAAATGAGGCTTTGCCTTCAAACAAGGTCAGAGCAGGCAGCAGTTTGATAATTAACAGGTCACTATAAGGCCTCCTCAACAGGATAGCTCTCTATGTGTGTATGACCAGCAGAGAAGATGAGAGCAGGTGTCAGCTTGACGAACACGTATCCCCTTCTCTGGAGACATGGAGGAAAAGGGAAGGAGAGATGGAGTAATGGGAGACCAGAGGGAGGATAGAGGGGGTTGAAGGGGGGCCACTGGAGCAAATCCAACAGGGAGAAGGGGAGAAGGTGAGCAGCCTGCTTGCCTGCCCACCTACCATCCCCCTGCAGATTGAAGTCTTGCGAAGAAAATAAAGTTTATTGCCTGGAAAGAGGGGGAAAAAGCATGTAAAAAGCATTAAAGCGATGGAGGTGAACAATTAGACAGATGGCCAGGTTTTGGAAGGAGAAGAAGAAAAAAAGGATAGAAAAAGACAGGGAGAACGCACAAACGCAATTGTTCAGGGTTTTTATGAGGACCCTGACAACTCCTGGTCTCTTCAAGGGCGAAGGAAAAGTGAGAGGCAGCGAAGCCTCTCTGGCTAACTCTGGAGCAATCGCTGAGTATGCAACACTACAGAGCTCGGCTCGGGGTGACAGAGCTTACCGCCCCCAGCTACACACAACCTATCGTTTTATCTTAAAAAAAGGCTAATTGGCAACGAAACGTGTAAATAAGTTTTACAGCTGGAAAACAAACATAATACTCCAGCAAATTGTAGGTTTTTGGCACTGCACATCCACAAAAAGAAATGGAAAAGGAAATCTGCAAGGTCACCACTAAGATGACACTGGCATCTAATGCTTCAGCCTCCTGCTCACGCTAAAACCTCTCACCTTCCACGCACACCTTCAGCCATCAATGTAAGAGAGCAGCTGTCTGTAACATGACAATGACCTCTATGACTTTCCCCAGAAGGAAGGAAAGAAGGAAGGAGGGAACCAAAGATGGAGTGAAACAGTTAACCTTTGCCTGCATGAGTGGAGGAAGTTGGCCATGCCCAAGGCTCTATGGGTGTCTTCCATGTGTAGTAGTGAATGACATGTGGTCACTTCTGTGGAGAATGATGGAGAAAGCGTGGAGGATGGAGGGGGAGGGGGGGTTGCGCTAATACAATTATAACTGGGGCCATCCAATCCAATAAAATGAAGAAGTATTAGAGCAGGGGAGCCCCATCCTGTTCAATAAGACACTGGACCACTCTACTAACTCTAAACACACACATGTAGGCATACACACACACACACACACACACACACACACATACACAGGTACACACACTTCGCTGACCCCTTTAATAGTGCAGCAGCCACCCCTAATGGACGCAAGCAAGTGGAACCGCCAAATAATACACTGTCTTAATGCACTAGGCTCAATCTCATCCCCCACTCTCCCCTTATCCTTCTCAGCCTTCACTCTCATACTTTAACCCCTGTTTCCATCCTCTCTCACCTTGTGCTGCTCACCACCTCAGTGCCCCTTATGGACATGACTAAGGCAGGGGCAACACTCAAGAAATCAAAAGTAGCCCTTGTATGGACTGAACACTTACCCTGCAGACCCCAGTTAACATCTCAGAAGATGGAGAAGAACTGTGAAAGAGAGAGCGAACAGAGGAAGACAAAAAGTGCCATATTACCTGCAAATATGAGATTCTTAATATCAATATAAAGTGGCAGCAACACTATCTGCACGTATCTTAACAGCAGATGTGGAGGAAAGGTGTTGTAATGGCGATGAAAGTGAATGAGCAGGGAAGATACCATGTGAAAAGGGCACCTTATAAAAGCAATTAGAGAAATGACTTTGAGCCCCTCTTCTTGCTCTGTAGATTAGAACAGGCCTCGGAGGGAGGAACACAGAGGAACTCAGATCTCTATGACCTTGTCCACAACACACCACTCTAAATTGGTCATCAGCTTTTAAGACTCATATCACAGATATATATTTTTAGCAAAAAGAAAAAGAGAAAAGGCAGGAGGGGGTGAGACTGTGGAGTGAGCAGGTCGTATATCATCCTGTCACAATTATGACGTTTGTTCATAAATACCAACCATTCTCCTCTCCACCTGGCTAAGTCATATGCGTTTGTGCTTATGCACGCGCCATACACCAACAAAGAAATATGGACGCACCCCACGTGCAGTGAATACACATGCACACCACAAATAAAGAAACAGCCACATCTGGCTGAGTGCCCTACCACAGGTCTGAGAGCTGACCTCCACACACAGACAAAGAGACCGTGTGCACACTCAAGCAACATGCATTCAAGCACCTAACACACAAATGAATGCACATTACAAACACAAACACACACAAACAAACAAATGCACACATACATACACATCCACACGCTCACTGATGTGCACACACACTGCAATTAATAGGGAGGCAGGTCTCTGGTGAGGAAGAGAAAGTGCCTGTTCAGCACATACAGGCAGAATATGCAATTTCCTCCAGTTAAGTCTGTATTAAATTGATTTCTTCTTTCTCTGACACGGACTGGGTTTTTCCCCCTAATGAAAGCTGGATAATCTACAGGTTTTCCCTTTCCTGAAATCAAGTTACAAATCAAGCAATTGCAGGGGCAGATATGGGAAAGGTGAAGGAAGGACATGAGATGATTTTCCACATGAGAAACGAGAAGAATGAAGCACATACGTGCTGATACTCTTAACATGGACATCGGAGGCACCTGACATACACAAACGCACACACAAAGGGAGGTAAAGGCCAGGCCTCGGTTAAGTGCTTGCTGACATTTTCATTCAGCAACATCGTAAGGGCAGAGCATGTTAGTAAACACAACATTAATAACAGTAATTAATGGAACATATTAATCAGTAAGCATCACTTTGTCAAACCTGATAAGGAGTCATAGAGGATACAGAGAACCATACCAAAAAAAGATGTAATTTTACACAATGGAATGATAATAAGTTGATAATTACTAATTAAGTGCATGCAAGAATTTAAGAATATAAATACTCCATTCTAAACAATATTATAAGCAATATGTACTGCAAATAAAAGCACACATGATGCAGAAAGAATGGCAGCATAAGTTAATTAGATTTTATATTATAAGATTATTAACACTCATGTCTTAATGTGTAAGCAGAATTTTAATGTTATAGCTGGCCAAGGTGAAGCAATTTTAAGTACTTCATATACCACTGTCTAATTTAATTT
>JAVQJX010071550.1:0-11379 GCA_036025115.1 Ambassis agassizii
ATCGTGTTCCAAAACTGTCACATGCATTGAAGAATTACTCCTATATCATGATGAGTTACAGCTTTATTTCAAAGGTCACATTAGCCCATAAACAACCCAAATGTAATGGTCAGATCACACTGTGTCTCCCCTTCTAGGCTTTGAACACAAAACTGTAGCACATCATATGATCTATACAAAATGAATTACAAAAGTGTAAAACACAAAACAGAACATCACCTCTGAGCTCATCCCCCGTCAAACTATCAAAGGAATCTGAGATGTAGTGTTAGCATCGTCATCATTATGAGACAGAGGGGACAGGCAGAGAGGCAAAACTGTGTGTGTGTGTGTGTGTGTGTCTTTGATGTTAATAAAGACCTTGGTGAGGAGAATCTGTGAATTTGGAACAAGTAAAAAAATTAAACAAAAACAAACTGTCCCTAGCCTAACTATGGGCACATTCACTGATGCTACAGTATTCACATGCATTGGGTGTATGCAGCGTGGAGGCAGATGGGAGGCGCTACGAAGCATCAAACACTGCTGTTTATCTAAAGGAATCATCTCTCTCCTGAACACCTCTGCCTCCGCTGCTAATACAAATTTGTGGGGTTTTTTTAAGGGGGAAAAACAGATTAAAAAGGAGCCGTCAGTCTCTTCTGCTGCAGTGAAGGCAGCAGTTGTTTTGTTGACATCTGGTTTGATGTTTGAACAGAAACCGGAGCAGGAAAGGCACTTCAAAGTGTGGATGTCCCTTTGACTTCCTGCCGGTTCTACTCTTAAGCCTTAAGAAATGAAAAAAGGTCAGCTGATGCCGCTTTGAGTCCACCAAATGACCCGAAGGGGGTAAATCTGGAAGACACAGGGGTTTGGTTAGCCGGCTGTTTGGAAGGACTGTTAACAGAAACACGTTTACAACAATTCACAGCTTACAAAGAACAATAAATGTCTTCGGAGTCTTGTGTTGTGGCTTTAGCCCTCAATGGAGACCTCTGGAACGATGTGTGCATTCAACGCTGCCTCCACTGACATCTCCTGAACCGAAGATACACCAATTAATAACACACAAATAGTATTAATAAATTCATTTAAATGACAACTCCAGTTAGATAAATGCTCTATAACAGTGTTCAGATCATCAGGTGTGCTGTGGGAAATCACTAAATTATTCTGAAAACTGCCCCGTAGAGCTTGAGGAAATGCTGAGTTAAAGAATTTTGTCCTTCAAGGCTTACCGTAGTGGCAACGGCAGTGATTTCCATGGCAACATCAAAAGTTTGTGTTAAGATGCTGCTAGACGTTGTTTGGCTGTCTGTTGTGTTGTATTAAGGTGTTACTTTACATTAGATACGCACAGGAAGCACTTTAAGATGTTTTGTGTGTAAAAAATGTGGATAAAACTAAGATGCTAATAGTGCTAGCTTCCCTATGAGTTTTTCAGTGTAAATTAGTGTAATGCTAATCGTTATTTATGTGTTTTCCAGCTGGTAGTTTAGCCCAAACAAATTATTTGGATATACTTATAATCTACATTATATATGTTAATGGGAATTATAATTTTTGGTTTTACTAAGCATTTAGTTTTGTATGTTTACAATGTTCAATCAACTTCAGTAAACGTCAAAACAGTGAGATGCTTCCTGGTGTTCATTGGACGGTTAGGGATTATTTACATGATGTAAAATATGTGCCATGGCTCAAACAAGGTTGGGGAGCACTGCTGCATAAGACTGTATTTTATGTTACTTTCATCTGTAGGCTACTTGATGATGGTTTGAAGTGATGTTTGTTTCTGAACTGAATTTACCGCAGACTCCACAGCAAGCTGCATCTGACATGGCATGTCACACAGTTCTGACTTGGGCTCTTCTGACAGCATATCCAGACATGTCTGCTCAGCAGTAGCATCCTTAAAAAGACAAGACAATTTAAAAAAGGCAGAATAATATGCGCACTGTGTAAACCATCAGCTTACAGTGAGCAGTTCCTCTGCAGGGGCAGCAGCAGGCTCAGGCTCAGGCGGAGTCACATCTGTAGATTCTGTTGTGGTGCTGTGTGTGTTGTTCATGACCACAGTCTCCTAAATAGAACAGAGTGTGTTTCAGTCTGCCACCTGGTGGCCACAGCCCTCCATACACAACTTAGGTATTATAATAGTTTCAGATGAAAATGTCTTGAAGGTGATGTAGTTCTCACCTCCTGGACAGCAGCAGCAGACTCTACTGCTGAGACGGGCTCTGTGACGACAAAGTCATCAACCAGTGTGTCAGCGATGATCTGGGTGGACAAGATCAGAGACAGAGAGAGATGTTTATGACAGCACATCATAAACCCAGCGTGAGAAATCAGGGTGAAAGCAGCTTTTACCTCTGCGGGTTCAGTAACAAGAGCTGCGGCCTCTTCTACTGGAGCCTCTGCGATGGTGTCTGTCACCTGATGAGACAACACCAGCATCGCTCTTTAGCAACACAGACTGAGAGTTACTGAAATAGTAAATAATAAATAAAACTCACCACTGGGATTTCCACAGACTGGACTGGAGCATCCTGGTGTAAACAAAACAAAGAAGAAGAGTTTAGTCTTTGGTCTAATTCACTGATGTTAAAGCTGCATGCTGCACACGATCACACTGCATTTCCTGAAAGATGGAAAAGACAGAGGAGGAGAGCATTTTTCCACCTCTATGGTTGCATCAGGCTCTGCAGGGACTTCAGGTGCTTCTTCTTCACCCAGCACTTCCACTTGTGCTTCACCCTCCTCTTCTTCCTCAGCTGGGGCTGCAGCTGGCTCACTCACTTCTTGTTCAGGCTCAGAAATTTCAGTGACGACCTCAGCGACAGTTTCTGTGACCACCACGTCTTCGTCAGCAGGCTCCGCCTCAGCTTCCACCGCTGGCTCCGCCTCAGCTTCCACCGCTGGCTCCGCCTCAGCTTCCACCGCTGGTTCTTCAGCTGCTTCGGTTACAGGCTCAGGAACGTCTTCTGTTACCTCCGCTTCTTCTTCCTCCTTCTCCACCTCAGCTACAGCGTCTTCCTCTCTCAAGGCTTCAGCTTGCACTTCCACAGTCTCTGGCTCACAGACGTCAAGCGTCTGAACATGCAACACGGCAAACAGCATGCACCATGCAACACACAGAGGACAAAGGGTTTTGTTACAAGACAAAATGACACCACATCAGCACTGAGAAGTGGATCAGCACAATGTCGGCCTGTATCGCACCTGTTCAGTCTCTGTCTGTATGGCCGTTGTGTCAGCTGTCTGAATCTGGAGAGTGATAAAAAAAAAAACTTAATAAACTCTTTACGTGCCACATCAGTAATAATCATTAGTGACATCTCCTAGTGAAGAGTGTAATCTGATTACTGTGTTATATAAGAGAAAGAACCCTGAGGCTAAACCTGGTTGTTATTCATAAGGTGTGGAGCTTTAAGTCAAACACTTTTCTGTTGGAGGGATTGTTTCTTGTCCAGTTTCTGCTATAAAACATGAGTGGAAACTTTGTGTCACTTTGGTGTGAGCATACACAGAAACCATTTATTTTGTGTTCAATGAACGCATTGTACTTTGATTTTTAAGAGACCAGTCTTTGCTCAGAAAGTAGCTGCTGAAAATGTGTTTTTGCTGCTCCAAAGAATTCAAGGAAGCTTTCATGTGCTGTTCAAAACGAATCACTTGTGAAGTGTCAGGTTGAGTTTTGCTCCACCTGTGTAATCTGCCTCTGGCTTAAACCACAAAAGGATATACAGCCCCAGTCATGTTGGAGTGAAGGGAGGTGTTTCTGTGTGCATCTGCTTTACCTCAGCCTCAGCAGGAGTCACCACTGGAGCCTCAGCTGGGGGTATGACCTGAGCAGGAAAAAAAGGGAAAAGATTTTATTCATGATTCAGCAAAACAATCATAAAGATAAACATGTATTTAACTCAATAAAACAAGAAAAAGGGTGTTAATGAGCACATGAGGCACAGGTACAGCAGCCAATATCCTGTTTTCTAACTTTTTAAAGGTCGAGGTTTGGGAGGGGCACACACACACACACACACACACACACACACACACACACACACACACACACACACACAGCAGTCCTAAAAATGTGCCCAAAGCAGAATAAACTACACAAAGGTTTGGCTGACTGTAGAAATTGTCACAGCCTTGAGGCATTTGACAGAGAAACCACAGTTTCTGCATCCAAAAAAGACAAATTAGAACATTTTCTGATAACTTTGGACTAACACAAACAGCACACACACTCCTTTGTGTGTGATTACAGTTGAAGTGGGGGGCAGAAGGGGAGGATCATTATACATTTTACAGGAATGTTACAACCAATCGCATAGGTCGAGGCTGTTCCACCCTCTTCCCATCCCCTCTTTGTAAGATCCAGAGTTTAACTTACCACACTTTAAACTATATACTTTAATCTTCATGGATTAGCACTGGAAAGATAAATTCTAGTAAATTATGATCACTACTCATTTATTAGGCGATGAATGAAGCCACCCATACGGTCCCATTTTACAGCCTTGCCACTGATTTACAGTTGGCACAACTAAATGGCCACTGGCGGCGCTCACTGTGCAGCCAAGTGCGTTGATCACAGGATGCAACACATAAATATTGTAAATCTGCATAGTCTGACTGTAAATTATTTAGTCTGACTTGTGCCAGTTCTTCTTCGATGTAGGACAAGTCTAATGCGTGCAAAGCCGGAACGGGACAGTCATCCACCTTTCTCTAAAAGTGGAGTATTCAGTCCAACTTCTGAATAGAGGCCAAGTGGGCATATATGCATATATAGTTTGAGAAAAGTAAATACTGGCTTGGAGGGAGAGTATAGAAGGAGAGACAGGAGGGGGAGAGGAGAGAGGAAGGCACACACAGTATATACACATCCTTCTGCACACAGACGTGGACTCAGCAGTCCCGCTGCAAGCAGAAAACAAAGCTGATCTAGGAGCAGTTGCAACTAAAATAAATACAAAAAACTGCTTGCTCTAATAATAATGCATTCTCTCTGACACATATAAGGTTTTGATGGATCTTTGAGTCCCTCTAATCCACTCTAATTCTTAAAGATCTGTGTATAGTAAGACAACATAGGGGGGAGTTTCGCCTTGCGAGTCGTTGAGTTCACAATAGTGTCTCTGAAAACAAACCCATAAACGTTGCCAAGAAATGTAGGGAGGGCTGCACGGGTGTGTGGAGGGAGGTTGATGCAAGAATGGTCCTCACGTCCTCACAAAATTCTAATAAAGGTGTTGTTTCATGAATCGTTCTGTCTCAAACAACGCGATATGCTTTGAATATATTTGGAAAGTATGCTGTAACTTTGTGCAAACTGAGACACGTCCTTTCACTAGAAATTTGTCACATGCTTTAAAAAGGTTGTGACAGCTGTCTGTGTAAGCTCGTCTTCTCTGCTCGGACACCAGAGGCATGTACACACATTTCAACAGGCAGATGTATCCCCCTAACCTCACCTCCCAACATGGAACCAAATATTCCACGTTATACAGCTCAGTCTCCTCCCAACAACCCCCAGCAAAGAACCAGTGATTAAAGGACAACACATGAACACATATGGGCAAATAAAGGCCTTACAGGCTACCATAGGACAGAAGGAGAAGAGAGGATGGAGAAAAAAAGAAGGAGAGAGGGCAGAGGAGGGGGGACAGGGAGGAAGTGGTGGGAGGGAAGGAAGGGTGCAGAGGGAGAGCGGATTTACGAGGGGGAAAGGAGTAAAGGAGGAGTGGAGGGCTGCAGGAGCAGAGGAGGAGCAAGCGGGTACAAAATGTTCAGCAACGCCAGGAGCCGCTCCCTCCTTCGCTTCAGGCCACAAAGAAATGAAACACAGTCAGCAGGTTTCTAGATTGGGTGGTAGGATTATACTCACCTGAGACTCTGTGGTGACATCCAGAAGCGGTGGGGCCTCTTTTCGGCCCCAAAGCCAGCTGAACACGAGCCCCATTTATCTATGCCTGTTCTGATTCTCTATTATCTATCAACCCACTCACTTAACACATGCTGTCACAGAGGAGGGAACGCTCTCTCTCCGAAAAGCTCCACAGGAAGTATTATTATTTGCAATTACAGTTTGCAAAATTGTGTGTGCATCTGAGCTGAATCAGGCACATCTGCAAGCAGTGAGAAAAAGGAAGGAAAGTCAGTGGTGTGGCAGATGGGAGGGAGAAAAGGAGGGACAGAGGGGGTGGATATACAGCCACAGCATGAAGCTACATAATGACGGGCATGTCCATCTCCTTTAAAATCCACATAGGGTCGAACACTAACAATCCAAATCTCCACACCAAAAGGATGAGCTGATGACCCAGACAAATGTGCAACTAAAGTCCTGTCTCCTCTCATCCTATAGGCTCGGGCAACCTCGCTAGCACACACGAGTCCATGGATGTGCACCATATGTGGTCATGGCTCAGTAACTGGCAGAAAGGGCCATAAATCCAGTGTGTATGTGCCACAAGTTTACACATCTACATGTATGAAGAACTGTGTTCAGAAAAAATGTGCAACATCGTCATTTTTTTGCAAAATATTTGTTTTGGAGTAAAAATTATTTTATTATTCAGTGATTTTTTTTTAGTAAAATCATCTTCAGTCCATCACCATGGTGATGACTCTTACAGATTTAAAAGAAAAAGAAGTAAATCTTCATGGGCACGTGTGATTATATATGACTCTGGTCTTGAATCTCTGCTACTTTCCACCTCTTTGCTAAATGGAACATGTTGTTCCCTCCGCTTCACAACCTCCACCGATCCCACCTCCTTTCTCCCACGAGGGCTGAGCCACAGCACACACTTTTTGACCTATTACTATGTAAACTGCTCATTCTCAACACAAAAACAGAACAGACAGAAGCAGTCTGTCTCTCCTGCAAACCACATGCAACTGTGACATTAGGTTTTATACATGCTAACACCCTGCACAGCTTTTATTGTCCCACAGAAGAAATCAGCTTCAAATGTCATAAAACCGTCCAAAAACTATGTAAACATCCCCCAAAATCACATATTTTAACAGTTAAAAACATCTCTTACCTCAGTAACTGGTTCAGTTTCAGGAATGATAAGTTCGGCCTCCTGTACTACAGCAGCTTCAACTGTAGGGGGCTCCACTGCTGGAGTCTCAACGACTGGTGTTTCTTCAACAACGGCTGGTAGGACATCAACCTCTGGAGTCTGTTTGGGCAGCACGGCCTCAGGCTCTGGTGCTGCTACCACAGCTGGGATGGGCTCAACAACGGGTTCTGGTTTTGGTTCTACTTTGGGGGTCTCCACGATGGGAACGGCTTGTGGGATCTTCTCTGGAGCTGGTGTTGGAGTTTTAGGCGTTTTCTTTGGAGTTGCTGTAGGGGGCGCACTCACTGCGATCCCCCGACTGGCTTTGACCGGCGGGTTGGCTGCATGCTGCTCTTCGAGGGCTCTCCTCTGGGCTTGCTACAAAAAAATAAAAATAAAAACAGACAACAACAAATCTGGGTTAAAGTCCTGCATAGAGAAGTGTCAAAACCTGCAGTTCACCCTGCAGCCTCTGGGGGCTGGCAGGAAAAATGGCAGTTTGATATCATAAATAAATAGCTTTGGTTTGGACTTTTAATTACATTAAGAGTGTAACTGCTTTGAGTTTCCACCTCAGCTGCCTCACCCATTTGCCTGTATTTGGATTAAACAGGAGTTTAGGTGGACTATGATGCATTCATTCATTCTTACAGTGAAAGTGAAACTTAATTTTTTGTGTGTTCAAACAACTGATGTTGTTGTCAGTCTGTGGTTCCCTTTAGCACATTTCTGTGCACATAAATACCAGGCATGCCATCACAGCCAGGTCCAACATGTTTTTCAGCTCCGGACAAAACCCCCTCAGGCTTTAATGGAGGTTTTAGGAGTACAAACCACACAGGAGGGCGGGGGTAACTGGGAGTAGGCCCAGCAAAGCTAGTTAGATAATGGGAGCTAATTAGTTGAATCAGAGCTGTCCTGACAGGTTTGGTGAAGCGGGAATGGAAACCGTGCGAGTCAGCAGCACTGATGGCTGCCCCGCAGGCCAGACAGTGGGCCTAATCACATCATAATCATGTTATAATCAGGTTACAATCACTCCCCAAAAATGCTTTTGTTAGGAGGACAGCCAGTTAGGCATCTACAGTGCTAGACCAATCCTGAAAGCCAACAGCGCATGTGTGTGTGTGTGTGTGTGTGTGTGTGTGTACTGTATTTGTGTCTGTGCCTGTCCAGCTAGCCATCAAAACAACCCCTCCCCTGGTTTTTGCCCTTAAATAGTCTGATATCCATCAAAGCAAACCTCACAAAAACAGAATAAACTCATTTAATCAAAGGTGTTAAACTGTGTTCCTCAGACACAGAGACCAAAGTTTGACATCTTCAAGTGCCCAAGAGTTCCTTGTCTTCCTGTCCTCTGATAACACAAAGCTGCCAGCATCTTAAGAGGACGTTTTTATGAAGGTGTTGCTGTCAGACTCTTAACTGAATGAGAGAGATTTTGCAGACTCCTATCTGGCAAAACTAATGCAAGACATTCCTCCAGTCAACACATTACCAAATACAGTTGTGTGGTGTTGAGAGTCACGGACTGGCCAGCCAGCCAGAGGCTTGAGAGGGAAGGAGAGAGTGGAGGGGGGACATACTCAGACTCAGAAGTTGTGCCAGATCTGGAGGACTGAGCTTCAACTTTAAGGTTTAATACAACTGGAATAATGGAGCAGTGTTGGGGGATGAACAGTAACCTCTGCCCTTTGAGAAACTGAAGCTTCTGTGTTACTTTCTCACTCATCAGTTACCCCTCCTCTCTCTGCCACACCCACCCTTCTTTGGCCACTCAATGTTCAAAACTAAGGGTTCTCCTGTAGGATTTGGAAGGAGTCAAACACATCACTTATGGTGTCACTGGAATTGCTGCTTCAGCAATTATGCAACAAATATAGCAGAGTGTAGAGCTGTACTTTGTTACATTTTTGTGTAATTAAGTTCAACTTTACACATTTAAAGACAATGATATATACATCAGGAATTTCCATCCTAACAGATTTGTTCCGTGCGTGATAAGTACGCGCATGGTGTAGGAAGTTCAACCAAATAATGAACCATTTCTTTTGCATTTCTGCCACAAACTAGAGCCAAGACATCCGAGGGGTCGTGCTCCTAAAACTGACTGCATAGATCGTATTATTTAATTATTTTGTGCCACGTTAAAAGACATTACGCACAGAGCTTGGATCAAACGTGAGTGTCAAACACGCATTAAATTGAAATAAACGACATTTAGTCCATCTTTGTTGATATTACAACACGATCGTACGCATGTTTAGAACTAACAAACAATGTAAACATTCTGAACCAACATTAGATAATATTATTAACAGTATTTGTATTTTACATGGTTTTCTTGGGGTAAAGTGGGACGAAAAAAGATGCACTTAGTTCAAACTATATTTGGATATCAGAGTGCGCCTGTCACCACTTACCACCCTCCTCATGCGGCGCTTGTTCTTCTTCCTCTTGCTGGGCATTTTGTTGCGCGCTGATGATGGAAACAAGACAAATCGAAGAAGTAATGAAACGAGCAGCAGAGGCAGAGTTAGAACAAAGTGGATGTTTATAAAGCGCCCCCGTCTCTCTGTTACCTTTGCGCGGAACCTATGGGAGGACTGGGATGAAAGATGGGGGCGTGGGGAGGCGCGCAGGCTCACCCCACCTAACGCTCACGCACGTGCATGTAAAAGCTCAGTCAGATGGTTTATCCGAGCTGGGCTACCTACTGACTGGATGTGGTGGGTTATGTTATGTAACCACTCCATCAAAGCAAAGAGAGAGAGCTTTTCAGTGCCACACCCCCCTTCACAGGACACAAATGCGTTTTGACGCACATGGCAACAACTCTCCACATGCTCTGCTGAAGAGTTTTCTCCATTTTCTTTGTGATTTGTGTGTGTGTGTGTGTGTGTGGGGGGGGGGGGGGATATAAGGCACTTTTTTGACTGAAGAAACAACACACAGTCATACAGACGAAACAGTCTGTGCTTCTGTCAACTTGTTTTGAATTCATTATAATCATGATGCCAAAGAATAGTTTTCATTGTTTTATACAGAGAACTGTGCCTCCCTCCTGAACTGCATCAGCTGAGAGCCACTATTGTCTCCAACTCTTTGGATACAGCTGTGCATGCATAATTAAAGAAAGACATTTCTGCCTTATTCTACCAGTCAGTTTAAAACCTCCACAGACATGGCTCCACACTTCACACTTACACAGTGAGAGAGGAAGGAGTAGGTTCAGTTTTCAGCGTCATGGTTTTTTTTTTTTTACACTCTTGATTTAGTCTCCACTTGACAGGATTCAGCTTGATTTACTGCTCTGTGAGCATATGGATTACATGTATGCAGTATGTCACCACATGAAACTGTCCAGAAAACGTCAGCAGCATCTGCAGAAAATTGAATTCAAGGCTGTAACAAGACACCAGGCAGCACATTTTGAAATGAAGTTCTCTGCTTTAATCCTAATTTCATCATGATATTCCCAGTATATTAGCATTGTTTTCTTTTTTTTTTACATAATTCTTCTTTAAACCTGTTCATTTGAGGTGTGCATGTAATGATGTATTTTTTATGTGAGTAATGTATGCATGTAGCGTATCCCTGGCACACACATGCTACATATTCCAAATGTCTCTGTCCAAGTGATTTATTTTTTTTTCTGACTGATCATCACAAGCCTGCTAAATCCAAGTTAACATACAACTAGTGACGAGATTAAAGGAGGACTGAAAGATTGTTTAAATCACCGTTTGTCTTTTTTTTTTCGTTTGTGCTTTCTCTCCAAAATGATTTTTTTTAGTTGTAATAAATGATCACACTGTCCTGTTGGGATGTGTTTTCCTGAGTGGAAAAGGCTCTTGTGTTTAATTTGACCCTTAAGAGTTTGTGTGCCTTAAGTTTGAGCATGTGTGAACGTGTGTTAAACCCAGAGCAGCAGGTTTCTCAGGTCATACAGCTGAAGGCATCAGACTCACCCCCCTGTAAATAGATTCATGATGTTTACCTGTGTCAGATTTTATCACACACACACACAAGCAGACACACACTGGAATGCTGTCTGTCAACAACCCCCCCCGACCCCCCATGGTTACCACCCCTTGACACATAGCACACACAAAGGCAAAGAATCACGATGCTATTTTTAGATTTGGGGTTTTAACACTTCTGTCACTGCCCACATTCACTAATACACAGAAACACATAGATTTATATCAGACTTTGTTTTGCTTTACAGTCATCCATTGACCTCTGACCCCCTCTGGCTCCCTTCCTGAATCTCACCGGTCACAGTCCACAGACATACACTGACAGAAATATAGAA
>JAVQJX010071584.1:0-10736 GCA_036025115.1 Ambassis agassizii
GTCATAACACACTGTCAGATGAAGGATTGTTACAAAAAGCATGACATAACTCATTTTTTTTGTGTCATTGAACATCAGTTGCACCAGTATTAATCTGTTAGCTACATGTTAGCACCTCAGCTGAAAGTAGTAAGTGTGCTTTTTACTAACTGAGTAACTTTCAGCAAAATATAGTTTGCACTTTCACAAGTGGCCCCTTGAGACCGTTTCCATGGCGCTCTACTGTTAATATGTCCTACTTTACAGCACAAACGAAGATGTTGCAAGCCACATTTGATAGATCTATATCATTTCCCCCACTCTTTATATTAATTAAGGAAGTGACTGTTGACTTTTTCAGATGGTGATAAGAGTAGTCAGCATGAACCACAGAGTGTGTAAACCAAAAAAAAACAATCAGCTGACAGACCCGAAATTGCACCAAATTGATGAAAGGACCTGCAGACTCAGGTAATGTTCTCTGTGGGTTTGTCACTAAACCATTTCCAAATTACACACAGTCATTTGATGTTTTATTAATGTGAAAATATTGAATATTGCAGCTTTAAAGCTCTCAGTGGGGACTTTGGGCTTGAAGATTAAGTTAAGAAAGGGAAGTATTAAAAAAAGGATAAGCACACTATCAGCTTCTGTCTTTTTATATAGAAAGAAACCGGCTTCAACTTTCACTGCAATGCATCAACACAGTCCTGCTGCTGCTGATGGAAGAAAAAACAGCAAAAGTCCTTCCAAAAAAAAAAAAATCAGCACAATTTCAAATCAGAATAATTAGTGAAATCTTGACGTTTCCAGCAGCTCAGGTTGCCACAGCTATGCTCAGCAGCTCTAACCATTAGGATCAGCAAGGTCATTTACAACAGTACTAAGCATTTAAGTCCCTGTTGTAGTTAGCCAAGTCCGCACAGACACACAGCAGTGGTCGAGGAAGTAAACAACGCTTAATGGGCGCTAATGTGCTTCTTAAGTGCCTGTCTTGCATATGGTGTAACGTCACAATCAATCTTTCACTGGCCGGCTGCCGATGTGCTCTAAGAGCCCATCCTGGAAACAGTCACTGTCTTTAACAGCAGCATTGTCAGAAAGGAAAGTGTGTGAAAATAGAGAAAGCATGTCCCAATCTGTTGGTAAAATCTTTACATTTAAGCTGATAACACATGTTGGACATCTAGGACAAGCTCCATTCATCAATACTCATTTGTAGTACACGCACATACCAGTCGCCCTCAGGGCGCAGTTATTGAAGTCTAAAAAAAACTCAATGAGCATCTCAAAATGAAAAAATGCAAGACTATTCTGAAGAGAGGAACACAGGACATCGTTTCAATTTCTGTCAAGGCAGGTAACGCCAACATGTGAGGGTTTCTGTGCGACACACACAGTTGTTCCTGGTTTGGCCCGAGTGTATTTATGGAATCTAATCTCTCTGTCAGCCACACAGGAAGAGAGAGAGAGAGAGAGAGAGACCGTGTGGGGTCCGACTCTTCTTCCAACAATAATCGCTCAGAGGATTCAAACAGGACACATTATTCAACAGAAACGTCAGGGGAAATCCACAGCAGGCTGATAAGAGTCCCGTCTGGAAAAAAATAATACACAGCACAGAGGTAGAAGTAGCTGCAGTCAGCTGTCCTGTCAGGCTGCGATGATGTTTTTTGTTGACTATGTAGGTGAATTTTAAACAAGTAGTAGAGATTGATGAGCAAGTCTTAGAAGATGTAAAAATACATATGCGTCTAGTGTTACATCTGCTTTTACTAACTACGATCACCTCTTCACCTTAACCCTTCACCTAGTGTAATCCTAATCTTCACTTTAAACCCAAATCCTAAACCACTTATATAAGTAAGGACCACCCATTAATGCAGCAGCAGTCAGCCGGTCTCCCCTTTCAATGACAATGTGAGTGTCAACATGCTGGACTCACCAGGTTCTTCAGTAGGGCAGATAACTCCTTGGTGAGGGAGGAGAACTTGACGAAGGCCGTTCCCAGATCCGGGTTGTCCCGGCTGATAAAGTTGCTACCAAATTTGTCCAAAGCTTGGGCGTAGTTTTCTTCATTCTGGACGTGATCTGTAAGCGTCCAGAATGAAAACAAAAAAAAAAAAAACAGAAAAAAAGATGCGTTAGCATGATTAGCTTCATGTGTAGAGGATTCAACGTGACCAACAGCAACATCCTGAGCATACAACAATTTTTGACCATGTAATATGAGCCTTAAAGCACCATCATATTTAGTAAGGTATGGCTTATAAATATTTCAATGATGTACAATGAATCCTTGTGAAACTATTTCATTATAAATTCTTCAGTTAGCAGCCATGCTTAGCCTTGGAAGGACCTGAGGGAAGCATCCTTGATCCTGTTTAACAGCTAATCATAAGCCTGAGTCTGTGTTAGCAGTCCCATCCCAATACTTCTAGTCAGTACAACCTAAAGGGGCTTTTTTAGATGACAAAATGAAAGAAAAAAAAAATCAACATCCAGCCCAGCTGCTGTTGACTAGATGACTCACAGTTTTCACAATTTTCTGTATAGGCTGCCATCAAATGTGAGAGAAAATAATCTTCAGATAAAGAAAACACTTCTGTCTCCTTTGAAATAGAGACACACCTGGAACAAACGGATTGGTAAATCTGTCCCAGTGATGTTCACAATAACAAAGATGTGGCAGAAATATTCAGCACATCTCGCAATGGAAAGTTCCATCAGCAGAGCAACCGCACGGGCGATACAATGACAGACACGTGTGAACCCGGCCGGTGACTTTTGATCTGCTCTTTTGTTTTTGAACAATAGCGAGTGGTCTTTATGTACACTTAATGTCATCATAACAAGATGTGTGGGTTCTGTGAAACTCTGCGTGAGCCGTCAGTCAAACAGCAGCATCCATCTGTCCTTGTCATCAAGTTGGAGGTGGAGGGGGAAGGTGTTTAGACTGCTGCCAAATATGAAGGAGGGAGGTCAGGTGAAAGAGGACCCCTGCAGAGCTGACTCCAGCAGCCATTTTGAAACTAAAACACAGTCCAAACATAACTGCTCTAGGTATATGTAAATTATATGTATACTGGTGATTGTAGTTTTATAAAAAAAAAAAAAAAAGAAGAAGAAGAAGAATGATGTTTACATTAACAAAACTGAAATGACAGTAAACAGAGAAATCAGCCGCCTGGAACAGGTCTTCAGTCAAACCTGAACCAATCAACCATACAAACTCATCTAAGTAAGCTGCTGGGTTTCCTGCTGCTGCTGTGTCATGTTACGTTGCAGAGCAGAAAACATGTAAAACAAACATTTTTGGCATTAAAACACATGATGATATATGATTACATTAACTCTTTTTTTTTTCCTGACAGTGTCGCCAAATTAAGGAGCATGAACTTATCATTCCAGGATACACAAAAGAGTACAAAAAGTCTTGCTGCTGTGCCACAAAATACTTGTAACTAACGGCTGTACTTCTTAAAAAGCTGACTTCCACCTTTTCTTCTAAAGGCTTCTGGAGTTTTCTCATCTTAAAAGTGTCACAATGAGAAGGTAAACTTTTCTCTTTTCTGAGAACAAACAAACTTCTACTTTGTGGCGCGCACACACCCTGAACTGTCAATTTACAGGGAGGACGCTGCTCTCAGAAGTATTCAGCGGAAAATTACAGAGGATCCATGTCACAGCAACGAACAAAACAAACTCAGGTGTTGGTTTTCTGGGACAGCCTGGATACGCACACACACACACACAAAACACCATCTGTCCTGCAAAAGGCAATGTTCCAGACACACAGAGAAAAGCCATCCTCATTTATGTGAGATATTTAAGAAAAGCTGGGTGGATTTCCTGTGGGGACTTTTTTTTTTTTTTTTTTTTTAAACATAAGCCAAAGTACAATCCGGCCATGGTAAATTTAGAAATGGGAGTCTCTCACCTTGACCTGAATTGTATATGGCCTTCACTGATTTCTTCACCTTCTGCAGGGAGGTTCGGTCCTGGTCCAGAGCCTGAGGAGAGAGCAGGATTTAGACTTGTTGTAGGGCAAACAAGAGAATCATTCAGAGCAATAGCTCTTGATCTGAATGTGACATTTATCTTTATTTGAGCTTTCGTGGCCTCCAATAAGCAAAATAAAGAGGAAGTGGATCCGAATCTATCAACATACGGTTCTTTATTATTCTCCATTACTCAGCGAAAATGCAGGAAAAATAAACGCTGATGCCAACCTATTGTTTTAGTGGATTATCTGTCTCACTTCTATGCAACATCAGAGATTAATGCACAGAGTTTAAGCACCCCCGAAGCACCAGAGAGTTACAGTAATGACCAGGATAAATAAAAAACACGTACGCAGATGCTGTGTGATAACACACATATATCTTTTTGTGTGCTACAAAAGCTGCTCAAGTGTGACCCCGAACCCTGACAAAATACAGCTTCACGCGAGGAAAATTCATCATCATAAACATCATCCACCGCGCAAGAAAAACCCATCATGTGGCCGCGCCGCGCAGTTCACTCCTCTGCCAGAGAAAACAACAACTACATCTGAAGTTACACCACATTCAAACACACCCCATAACTCACATATCCCTGTTAGAAATCACACGTCTACCCTGTCATCTCTGGACTGCTGGACGTTTCAGTGAAATACAGTTTTCTGATTATTGAGCATCATGAAGTTAAATGATCAGCGTTTTTTCTTGATGATGCTTGCAAAGATGAACACCCCTTCATTCTTCTTAGAGAGACTGCATAGTACATACTAAAAATGCATGATCATTTTATAATAATGTCTGCACTTTTGAAATGCATCCATCCTACAAAGCATTTCTATGGCTCATACACACACACACACACACACACACACACACACACACACACACACACACACACACACACAGTGGCAACAAAGCCACAAGGCAGGCAGCTTTAAGAAAATTGTGTGTTAAGAAATAGCAGAAACTAGCAAGGAAGCCAGTGACTGTTAACTGCTGCTGCCCCAAGCTCAACACCAACTCCCAATGCAAACAACATAGGGGTCTATCAGAAGCTAACCTAACACCTACTTGGAAGTTATCGCTCAAAACTGTATGCAACTGACTTCAACCAATCAGATCACTAGTCATTCTCATCACAATGGTCGAAGATGAGGAGTGGTCAAAATGACTTCAAGACATTAGGGCTTGAAGCAAGACTATAAAGAGCTGACTCAGAGGATGATGAATCCAACTTTACCTGGGAAAAAATGCCAGTTAAAGAGGATTACCATTTAAATAAAACACTCTTTGGTGCATTTGAGGACATTGTAGTGATAAAACTGCAGACCAGCTTAGGTCATCCTCCATTAAATTAAAAAACAGCCACACCTACTACAAGTATCCCTGCAGCCAACACAGTGACCTCACACCCAATAAATACACAGAACAAGTTCAATGGGTTTCACTTGCATGTACAGTATCATGTTGATATCAGTGTGTGTCCAAAATATACATATCCTTGGAGCCCTCTAAAACATTCTGTATTCAGACTCATCAGTCGTTTTCCCGATTACTATCTATAAAGATGGTCCAATAAAATGAAAAACGGGTGTTTATTACACCATCTGCCTGTATGACATCTGTAACTGCTTCATTTACACCACTTGCTATGCTCAGAATGATCGGACACACAAACATGTCTGTATTACCTGTCTCTGCTACGAGAGAAGTGACAGATCTGATGGGGTTTTTTTTTGGGATAATTTATCCTGACAGTGCACACATTTCACATCCACCCATTTTTACCACTGGGGAATGAAATCATAACTCCTGCCATGTTTGCTCATAACAGATGATAAACACGAGCAAAAGCACTATCACATCAAGGTCAGTCGGTTAAAAGCAGTGGCATACACACACACAACAATGAGCTAATTAAATTTCACAACATAATTAAGCTGTCCTTGGCCTCCCTCTGACAGTTTTACATGGCTCTTCCCCAATTATGGCAGGAGTAGTTTGCCGCCGCAGGGCCCTTTCTGCCAGGGCGGAGGCCTTTGATCCCGCTGCACATGGCAACAGGCTCTGCTGCCACATACCTCCCCATGCTGCCTCATTACTTAGCCCCATGTCTGTTTTAGCTAACCAAATAGCCCAAATGAAAATGTAATAGTACCCTTGGCAGATGTGTCTTTGTATATAATATTATCCTGACAATTACTATGATGAAGATGAAACAGAATGAAAGCCAGAGAGGTTATATTTACTGTGACCCCTGTGAGTCTACAAAACAGGGTTTGATTAAAACAGCACAGAGGGCAGTGTTGGTGTGGTATGAACAACATACTGGGGGTGGAGCTTAACGTTTATATTACTGCAGTGTCCCCACTGCAACAGCTGCACCTTCCTCTGCAACCATTTGGTTAGTGCCCCTGCCCTTCAGCCATTAAGCCAAGATGGTGGCTACTGAGCATCAGCGTCTTTTATTGTACACCGCAAGACATTCTGTAGATTATGGCTGAATGCATTTATCCACTTAGTGGCACTGATGACAAATGAAAAAACGAAGCTAACACTTTGGTCACGTGACACTAGAACAAACGTGCTGCTAAGCTCTCGCTATAATGTAGCACAAATACCAGTAGCTGTCTTATACTAGGCTAATGTAGCACAGCAGGAACGCTGCGGATCAAAAGAGGTTTTGAAAATAGCAGTAAGTTGAAATTGTAGGAAAACTGGGAGAAGACAGATGAAGCTTAGAAATAAACATTAAACTGCATATTAAATGTTGACTGCATGTTCAGGATTGGGGCAAAGGTTATGTGTAGTCGCAGTGTGACGCAACATGACTTTAATAAGATTTCTCTGGTCTTAACAGTATAAACTGTTTTGTTATACTTCAACAGATTAGACCAAGCAACAGCTGAAACATTTACTAACAAGGCCGGCTTTCCTCTCAAAGTGTCTCTTTCAGGGCTCCGCCCTCGTCGCTCAGGCGATCTGTGCTTATTCAGAGGCTGTAGCGCAGTGTGCTGATTAGGATGAAGAGCACACAGCAGAGGCTGAGCAGGCAGATTGACCTTTTGTGGTGCTCATGTTGAGAGCAGCTGGCACCGCCACCCAGGAGTCACCCATACTCAGCTCTGTCTGTGAGCTTAATTATAAATTCAGCTTCAACATGAACATGCTTTTACAGATTTAACTGCCTTATTTTAATTTTTGTGAGAGTCCCATTAGTAGCAAAGAAATCTGATTAAGTAACTCCTTAGTAGTAGTTTACAAATCCAAATGGATCTCTTTATATTGGCTGCTTCGTTTTATGTGACTGATGCAACACGGAGGGATTGTTCATTAAAGCTGTTTTCTGTCTGCTTTTTAGGGTAAGAAAGAAGGAAAAAAAAAATCAATGAAATAGCGTCGTCTTGGCACTCGGTCTTTCAAACCCTTGGCAACAGGCAAGAATGCATCCAAACTCTGCTCTCCAAAAGGCTGACAACTATTGAATCTAGTCAAAGGATTGTTTTTTTATCTGCAACAGCCAATGGTAAGCTCCCATTCACCCCAGGGGGGATTAGGAAGTACGGCAATGCCAAAACATCTGCGGCCACTCGTCTCTCCACCAGTTGATGCAAACGGATGATTTCTGTTAGTGAGAAAATGAAGCGAAGAATACAGGGCATTACGATACTCCATTAACAACCTTCTTAAAGGACCAGTTGTTCTGTGAGAGTCAACATGTGAGCGCCAGAATGCTCTTAATGGAGAACTTTGTCAGAGATGGAGCCAAAGAGGTCAAGGGTCGACTTAAAAGAGGTGAAGGGCGGCGGTTATGCATGGTGGCTCAGCAAGAGCAGATTTTTCGAAGCAGCAGGAACGCGGTCACAAATAAACGCCCTTGAAAGTGCATAAAATGCTTAGCATTTGAAATCTGGAGCCAAGGAGTGCACTTTTTGATGACACTTTGGAAGTGCATAATAGCCATGTTGGTCTAAAAAATGTCTTAGTCTTACACTGTGTGACATGCAGAACTGTGTAAAGTTTGACTTTGTCTGACTTCTATGATCTTTTTTTTCCATTGATAACATGCAAAAAAGACCAACCACACCCTCTAAATGTCACCAAAGTGACTGGAGGGGGTTAATTGGCCTGACTTCCTGGTTTCCAAACACCGCAAAAACACTCACAGTCATGCCCTGGAGGTCACAAACTGGTGCTGAAGTGACTGGGCATGACAGACTGGAGGCTGTCTCAGCTTTACGCTTCCTGCCCGAGGCCTTATCCTCCCTCAGCAGCCCTGCCGCTTCCCCTGCAGCCGTCCTTTGACAGGAAGCAGGAAGCATCCAGGCTTGTCAGTGTCCTGTCCCGGGTCGGCAAAACTCTGTCTAATGACACCAACTGCTCTCTGCTGACAGCTGAAGAAGAAAAACAGCAAACTCTCAGGCTGTTTGTGAAGGCCTCATGCACTCTTTACAGCATCTTTGAGCTGCTCTCCTCTCCTCTCAACTACATTTGGCATCACACATTGGTGGATGGCTATGTGGTTACCATGGAGATGTGATCTGGCCGTCTCACGCGTCAGCTCAACATTCTTTGTTGTGAAGATTGCGGGAAGCTGCTCTGAGCTCAGTGTTTGTCAGCAGTTCTCTGCAAATCAGAGGTGCCACAGTGGCACCTCTGACCCTCCACCCAGTGAGCGGGCACTGAATCACTTAGAAACGCTTACATGCAAATGACTTCCTAGAAATACAAAACAGGAAAGGGAACAATTATCAAAGGACTTCCCTCTAAGAGTCCAGACACACTGTCAAAAAAACATTGCAGTGACATCTTTAAAAACAACTGTGATAGACAACATCATCAAATTATTTTTAATCCCCCACACCAACCTTATATTCCGTCTATGCTTCCTTTTTCATAATTTTCATTTCCTTTTTGGCCCTCAAATACAGCTACACATAAAATATATCAATAATAATATCACAGCAATAAATCGAACCTTGTTCACTCCGTCAGAATGATAACAGTAAGTATAAGAAATAAGTCTGCCTGTCAGAATGATGATAGTAAGTATAAGAGACGTGTCTGTCTGTCTGTCTGTTTGTTGAGTCTATGTGGCATGACTCAAGCAGGAAGGGTGGGGAGCCATTTTCATTGGCAGGAAACAAATGCACATCCCTTTCTCTGCGCCTGCAGCCAGAGAGAGGGCTTCAGCTCAGACAAGAGGAATGGGAAAAATGAGAGGATGTAACATTTCCAAAAGCAGCTGAGGTCAGATGGCCTATTTCTCACACAGAGAAAGAAAGAGTGACTGACTGCCAGTGGTTTTGGTTTTGGTTAGGAGGTGTATCAGGGCACCCACACGTTAGAATACAGCGTACAGGAATATTACGATCCTGATCATCCGTCAACATAAAATGGTCATTTTCTGAACTGACTGTTTTATTTGAAAATGATAGAAAATGTATACATTTCTCAGCTTGAAGACATGAAGCTAATAAATGAAGATCAATTTTAGTGCACAGGTCCACCGTCATTGCTGCGCCTCTTTAGCTACTAATGTGTCCATTCTAACATGCCTGGCAATTGGGAAAGAGTCTGAAACAGTGACCACAGCATGAATGTCCCCTTGTGACATCATAAGGGGCTGCAAAATTCATTGAAACATTGTTGTTCAATGGAGAAAGGGAAATTTAACAACATAACCAGACGCCGCTTTGCCTTCAAACACTAACAACATGTTGATGTCTTGCCTGCAGCTCTCAGCCCTCTCTGTCTTCCATTAGAATACACTTTCCATCAACAAAGTTCATCGATGCATTGCCTTTCTGCAACCGACTCTCAATTCCCCTTTGTGGCAACCTCCCATTAGCACTTGAATGTCCCACAAGGAAGTCCAAACCACAATGAAAATTCAGCAGTCCCTGCTCTCAGCTGCATCACCATAACGTAATGTTCTTTCGACAAAAGAATAAAACAGACTCTGTGTTGAATTAGCAGCATTTAGGACAGACAAAAACAACAGGGAAAACAAACAAAAAAAACCTTTTGGAAGGCTTCAGTCAATGTCTGTGGTGATATGAATATGTACAGTATGTTGTTTATGGGCCACAACAACCAGCACACTCCCCTTTCGTCTGCTTTTTGCTGCATGTCTGCTCCACTTAACCGACTGGCTTATATCTTTTAAGCAAATCTCAACCTGTCAAATGATACAATAGAAGGTTACTTCATTAGACACAGCTGTGATCACTCCACTCCTGCTGTCTGCATCATGCTCCACACTACTGCTCAGTTGTGTGTTTTTCTGTGAGTATCCAAGGCTGAGAGGGTGCTGAGTCTTTGCTGCAGTAACCGATGCTGGTGAAGAGCCGAGCCGTGCGTGCAGCAGTGTTACATTCACACATTGTTTGGCGGCTTCCCTCAGCTTGCACTCTCTCTCAGCCCACTTAATGTTTCGAGTGATGTTTTCACAATCACACCCACACTTGGCTGCACCAGGCTGCATGCACCTAACTTGAAACAAGCAGTATGTTTACGATGCTTAGTTCTCAGGTAGCCATTACTAAAACATGACAGTGAGCATCCTCCTTCTATTAGATATGAAATCAAAGAAAAGGCAGCAGAGTGAAATGTTTGCTTTAAGGTGAATCTGAAACTCAGAGGTGACAAAACCACAGAGGCCTGCAGGAGGATCTCAAAATAACCGAATATGCACACAAACGAATGCAATATCCTTTTTGGATTCAATTATTTGTTCTATTATTGCCAAAG
>JAVQJX010071758.1:0-13360 GCA_036025115.1 Ambassis agassizii
GTAGTAGTAAGAAAACAGGTAGGCTAAATATCTCCACTATCCACAGAACATGCATGTTAACCGGTTTCAGTTGCTGCACCCCATACCAAATAACCACACTACATTATCACCAAGAAAAAAAAACTCTCAAATTACAATCAGGCACTTCTATTTTATAAATAATTCAGTTCACACCAGGCAGAGTGCGTCTTCACATGAGTTTGAGTGACCTCTTGTTATCGGATCTCACTTTCCTGGTACAGATTAAGTCCATTTGTATGTAAAGTCCAATCCAGTGTACATTTGACACAAATTAAAAGATGAAATCATGCTTTGGCTGCATTCTGAGTTACATTCATCTACATTTTAATTTCTGTATGTATCCCCTCAGCAAGTTAAAAAAAAAAATTCAAGTTCTTAAACAACGATATGTCATAAAGGAAGCAGCACCAATAATTCACAGTTAAAAATGTGCGCATGTGAAAACATATCATAGCACCTTTAAGAAAGCATCTTTTTCTGACCAATAAAAAGTCACAAAAACTAAATGTGACCTTAATATCCAAACATGGCCTAAAATCATCTTAAATAGGTCTTATAAATATCACGGTATAAATATTTCATCATTTCAGAAAATATGAAGATCCAAAACTCGAAGCTTGGAGTCCTTCATCAAACATTGTCTTATATGAGTTTTTGAGGAAGTCGACGTAGTTCTGAATGCTTTGTTTGTGGCTCTCTGATTGGTCCAGGCTGAGCTGCAGGTCCTTCAGACGCAACTCAAACTGCTTCTCTGCCTGCAATTGACAGACATTAACATACTTGAATCATTTGTGTCTGAGAGAAGTTCAGTCTAATCTGACGTAATCTAAATATTTTTTAGACACTCACGGTGAGCTTGCTTTGGCGAAGAAGCCTCAGCTCGTTGTCCCTTCTGCTCTTTTCAGCTTCCAGCTCCAGAATTTTAGTCTGAAGGGTCTCCTCTCTGGAAATAGCCTGTTCTTTAACTTTACTGACCTGATATGAAGAAAAATGGAGAAAAAAAAAAGTGAGACAACTACACAAAGGTTTGTGTTGATGTTGTTTGGTGGACTGTACCTGTTGTTTGACATCTGACAGAGCTGCCTCTAGTTGTCGGTTGAGGGCCTGACACTCTGATGATCGCTGATCCAGCTGCCGGTTACTGTAACCCAGCGCCTCTTCCTGAGCTGCGAGGCTGCGTACGAGCTGCAGGTTCTCCTGCTGCAGCTTGTCAATTTTCCTACAAACACGACATACACCTGGTGAGATGTGTGGAGGTTGAGAGAAACTCTTCACATCTGCATTCTTACCTTTGGAGAGAATTCCCTTTGTCTTGTAGTTGTAAATTTGCCTCATGAACAGATTCTTTCATCTCCACAGATGATCGTACTTGTTTGGTTTGACTTTCCATCTGTATGTGGAAAATTAGACATTCAGAAGTGGATATAATTGTGCGAGAAGACTTCACAGCACATACAAACAACAGAAC
This sequence comes from Ambassis agassizii, assembly GCA_036025115.1. Lineage (NCBI taxonomy): Eukaryota > Metazoa > Chordata > Actinopteri > Ambassidae > Ambassis > Ambassis agassizii. The sequence continues at coordinate 1,490 of JAVQJX010071758.1, forward strand.
AACAAAAGTGAATATCACTCCTAATTTAGTGCTATTTCCCAAAATGAAATACCAGTTCAATATTTTTGGTAGAAACATTTTGGTGACTGAAAAGAACTCACAGCAAAAAAAAAACAACCACACATGAGTACAGATGGTTCAGATCTAAAAGTAACACCGCAATCACAGAATTTGTTTGATCACAAACTGGCAACAGGACCAAACAACATGATGCACAACATGGGGATGTGCTACCACCTAGTGGTCAAACATGGTAACAATAGAGTACATTCTCTGACCACAACAGCTCGCCTTGCACACCTTAACCTGCAGTTGCCTAATGGACTCTGACTTTTCTGAGCACTTCCTCTCTGAGCGTTGCAGGTTCTGCTGGCACTCGAAGAGACCCTGCTTTGCTGTACTCAGCAACTCAGGGTAAGCCTTCAGCTCATCCAAACGCCCCTGCAGCTCCTGCCTCACCTGGGTGCAGGATGAGGATGGTACAAGAGTAGGGTGGTTGGAAATAGACACAATATAAACCTAAAGATGCCTGGAAATATGTAAACATGCAAAAGAACGTCTGCTCTCCTCCAGGTTTTGTCCATATTTATGAATGTGTGACATATGTAAGGCATCTTAACAATGTCTAAAAGTGCACTGACTGAGCATTCAGAGCTGGACTTACTTAGAGTAAGTGCAAATGCACAGTTAGAAGTTATTAACAGAAGCAAGATAAAGTAAACAGCTGGTCATGTTAGAACAGTGTGGGCTACCTTCTCAACTTCTGTCTCTTTTCCATCTCGCATCCGTTCAGTCTCTCTTATAAGAGCTGCATATTTTATCTTTAGATCACGTATCTCATCTTGAAGTTCTGAAATCTGAAGAAAAAAAAAGATTATCGAAACAAATCATGTTCGGTCCTCTCTACAAGATGAATCACTGACTCAAATATGATTACAAAATATGTGTAAGGCTTTTCTTAGATGACTGGAAAATTGAATGGTGTCAAACCTGATATTGACACTGTTCAGCTTGATGTTTCCTCTCCTGAGAGACAATCTTCTCCTCCACAAGAGCAGACTCGCATTCGGCAAACTGCTGCTCCAACTGAGCGACTGATGCCTGCAAAGACAAATCAAAATAATATTATGATGGACAATCTGTAGCAGAATGATTTCTACAGAGTGACCACTGATGTGTGTTATGTATGACACTTGCATCTCATACCTTGAGTGTTGCATTATTGACGCTGAGGGCTCCGTTGTCAGAGGTGAGTTTTTCAACCCGCTGCATCACAGTTTCATTAGCTGCAAGTAGCTCGTCCTTCTCCTTCTGCAGCCTCAGAGCCATATCTGCGATTTGACTTCATTGGACATACACACTTACAATTCAGCATTAAAAACCATGTGATTTTAGCAGACAAACAACCCACCTCTTCAATAAGTCGATATGAGAAACTAGTTTGTCTTTCTCATCTGACATTTCCTCCTTCTGTCGTCTTCTGGAGTCTCTTTCTGATTGGGCTTTGGCCAGCTGAGCGTCCTGTGTGCCAAACACAGAAAATAAGATCCTAAAGCATGACAGTGTATTTACCAAAAAAAAAAAAATCCTTTTTTTGACTGTACCTTTTCCTTCATCTGTGCATAGCATCTTTCAACAGCAGCTTCAAATCTCTCAGCCCGATGTTTCTGAGCTCGGGTAGCTTTCTTTAGAGCCTCTTTGTCCTCTTCGGCTTTCTTAGACAGAGAGGCCAAGGACGCTTTCAGATCATCAATTTCCATCTTCTGTTCTGTTATTGTTCTCTCCAGTGTCTAAAAAAACACAGACTTATTAAAGTACAACATAATTTCACCCATCACTGTGTCTAGAGAGCAACAGGCTAGTAACATAGTTTTGTACCTGTAACTGTACAGTCAGACGATTGTTTTCAGCTTCCTTGTTGCGCAGCTGCCCCTGCAGGTGAGCCCGAGCTGCCTCCACAGACTTAGTCACGTGAAGTGTACTTTTTATGTTCTCCTGTGAAATCCGACATGAACATATGTTTTCAAATACAACAATTTTATCATCTGCACTGATGTTTGTAAAGAACGTACCTGCTCTTCTCTCCGCAGATCCATCAGCTCTTCAACTTTGCTTTCAGCCTCACTCAAATCTCTTTTTAAATGCTTGAGCAAAGAAATGACAGCAATCATTGTATATTAATATGGAGCACTTTATCACTGATTTTATTTGTTAAAGGAAAAACCTTCAAGAGTGGGGTAGTAGACAACGTTTTCTCACAATCTTGCAATCTTTTCTCACAATCTTGCAATTTTAAATGACCCTAAACAGGCTGCATGTAGCTGTATTAAATTTTCAAGACTTTTTATAAACATTACATAACACTTACCTCATTTTCACTTTCTGCCTGTGTGATTTTCTTCAATAAGATGTTAATCTGTTGGTCTGCGTCAATTCGATCAGCCTGAAAGGAAAATACATGTAAGAACAAATATTCACACCTTGTGATTAAATACAAGTGTCTTCCTATCCTAAGGCTTTATACATTGTAATATCAGTTTTATAACTAACCTCTGCATCTTGCAGCTGCTTGAGTTTCTGTCGCACAGACTTGTTTATTCGTCTAAAATCCTCCAACTTCTCCAGCAGAAGTTCTCTCTGTCTTGCAATCCGGCGCTTATCTTTGGTAGACTGTTTTGAATTCTTAATTGGCAGAACAGTTGAAGAAAATTGTTAAAATTGTGCAAAAGGACCGCCAGGTCATACACTACAACAACAAGAATGACAGCAAACATACAGCAAAGTCATCCTCCATGGCATCTTTAAAAGACACAAGCTGTATTGCTGCAGAGTTGGCAGCTGCTTCAGCATCCAGCAGTATTTTCAGGAAGGGGCTTTTTCCACTGGCAAAGTCTGCATTACTAAACGAAGATCAGGAAAGAACAACTGTGGTTACTGTGACCCAATAACGACAGATGACATGTAGTGCATTATAAAACCTCACCAGGTGTCTTCTGACTCTGGGGTCCTCGTCTGGATACTGCTGCGAGTCCTGCTCCTTCTCCCTGGATCATGACTGTCCTCAAAATCCCCACGACTCAGAGGAAGATCCTCCCTGGTCGTGCTGAAACCAAGGGAGGGACTCTGGAGTCCAACCTCTGGAGACATATCTCTCACTATAAACACAACTGATATGAGTCAGTGTGAAACATGCAACACGACATTAAGTTCACACAGACATTACTGTTATAATTAATGTGTTGACACTACATGGCCTAGCTTGAATGACCACGCACTCTAAGCTGACTAATCTTCCTCCATAGCAACAGACAAGGTTAAGTGCCTCCTTAGGTTTACACTAAAACAGCAACCGCTTTGTTACTTCTATCAACCAGCGCCTCATAATGATTACTTAAGTATTCATTATAATTAGTCGAGCTAAAACATAACAATAACTTTGAAACTATTCCATTGAAAAAGTAAATATTACTCACGCTTTCGCTTTGTGTCTGTTGTCAATAGTGACTCTACTCCACAAACCGGAGAAACCTCTTGACTCTTTGAACCGGATTGGTTAACCTAGATGTGACGTCATCACGTAGACGGATATGCCAGTCTCTGATTTGTTGTGAGGTGAAAAAATGGGCGGGGCTATATTTGACTGGAGTTACAAGCAGCCACTAAAAACACGGAGACTCCATGCAACCATAGAAACGAACAGGAAGTTTACTACCATGACGGCATCCGCTAAACATATACGATCCAGAGCCCTAAAAAGATTACTTTAAGGTTACTTTACTGCTCTGATACGATCTACACTGCTGAAACATTAATTGAGGAAAAGGATTTTGTCTCTAACATTGCTTTTTAAGACATTGTTTACGTTGCAATCTGTCTTGCTTCAGTGGTATAGCTTAGCATCTCAATCTTGGTTAGCTAGCTAGCCTCTGCTCAGTGGAAATGTTCAAAGCAAAATTGCTATTTGTTGGTCCCAATGAGGTAAGTAAATGCTTCTTCTCGTGTTATTTTAACTAGCTTGTTAGGTTAGGTTAGCCATGTTAGCTCATATTGCAGCAACGTTTAGTACTCCATTTACAACATGGACTTAATATGTCAAATAGGAATGGTGAAGCAAACAACTGTTGTTCCTCAATCTAATGTTGCAAAATCAGCAAATACTAAAGCTGCTTTAAAATTCTGAATCTAGGATAGTGTTGTTAACATTGATACCAATGTCACTATATGTCTGGTTTTAGAGTGGAAAAACAGTTCTTGCAAATTTTCTATCAGACACAACAGAAAACGTGGGAGGTGAATACAGACCCACTCAAGGAGTCAGGTACAGACACTGTAACCATTTTACTCATCAATACCACTTTATCAGGTGGAAATGGAGCTTGGAGAGGAATCATGTAAAAGATTTTATTAAGTTATTAAAACTGCTTCCACTGTTCGAAGGATACTGGAATTTGAATCACAGTTGGAGGGCAGGGGTGACAACAACGCATGTGAGGTCGAACTCTGGGACTGTTCAGGGGATTTCAAGTATGTTAAAAGTTTACATCACATTTACAGAGACTTTTCTTTTTGCATTCTAGTATAAAATGTCTGGATGGGTTATTCTCCTCACACAGATTTGAATCATGTTGGCCTGCACTCATGAAGGACTCCAGCGGTGTGGTGATCATTTTTAACCCTGACGTTCCAAGTCACCTCAAAGAAATTGAGACGTGGCACTCCATGTTCATCTCCTCTCATGGTCTTCAGGACAACCAGTGTCTACTCATAGCTCACCACAAACCAGGCAGTGGAGTAGAGGAAGGACGGCTACCATTAGGTACTCTCATCACAGTCCTCATGATGATGTTGTATGAGTCACTTCACGATGTCTGAGTTAACATTCACATATATTTTGATGTAGCATCCCATTTGAGCCGACTGCCTCTTATTCACTCCAACTTGGAGGAAGAGCCAGAGGATGTGAGGCAAGCTTTCTGCAGATACCTGGGAAATATTGTAAGAGCCATGTCAGAGAATCGAGAGCGGGAAGAGATGTCCATCATCACATAGCAGGAAAATCAACAACATAATGCTTAACATAGACATATAAGTAACTGCAAATTATACGTTTTGGCTGTTCAGGAAAGCAAATGTTTTAACAGCCATGTTCTCCTGTTTGTTTTTCAATATTTTATTTGGTATGTCTTGTATGTTTCTTTTGTGAATTAAATATGGACTCACAAAGTGCCTGATTATAAACATCTGTTTATTTAAAAAAAATGTGCAATTTGTTGAGAATGTGATGATTAGAAGTGCATAAAGATTAAGAAAATGTAATTATTTAGACATCGTATCCAATAATGCCTCCTTTGCCAATGCACTCTCCGATAAAGAACCACATCAGCACCTCTGTGGTCACCAGTCCATTCCTTAAGGCGTCCTGCAAAAGAACAAACAAAAGTTTACAGCTCATAAGTAATAAAGTGATTCTGACAATTGGCGGCTAACTTTCTGCACTGCAATACACGTGTAATAACTTGCCAGGGGCCACTCAAAGTAAAATATGGCCATACAGGCTGTTTATACATAAACAAACAAAATGTTTTTTATAAGTCTATCAAACAAAAGTTAAACGCTTGAATCAGTTTGGTGCAGTGTTAAAGTAAAACAGCAGTGAAACGCACTTTTACTGTGGTTTGTCCCAGGCGTCCGGATTGATAGCTCTTCACCACACCTGATGCAGCGTCTATGGCTTTGGAGATTTCTCCTGGGGTCGGAGGCACCAACTCCACCCGGGCGTAGCGACAGAAGGTCGCAAGTCGGGGTCTGGAGTATGTGACAGCGGCTGCAAATCATACAATAGAAAGAACATTTGGTTAATTATGAAGAACACATAGCTGAAATTAAAAGTTCAGAGCAACCAAAAAGAAAACTTTTGAGTGTTGTGACACCTTGTGGTTTGCTGTGCCAGAGGTCACATTGACGCATTAACACAACCCAATGCTACAGTTTTTTACTCTGTTCACTCACTTTATACTTTATACTAAAAAAAGAACAAGGTGACTCGACTTACCACCGACTAAAGCGGGTACCTTTGCAACAAGTTTCTGAACAGCCTGTGCCATAGTGACGACTTCACAACAGCAGCACGGCACCAAAAGACAGAAGAGAAGAAGAAGAAAAGTGTTCTACGTCTTCTTCGTGTGATTTAGTGGCGACTGGCGCCCCAAGTGGCAATCCCCGGATGTGACCAATGCGGAAGTGGTACAACATCGCTGTTGACTGGAAAGTTAGTCATTCAATTCGCTACATTTTTTTTGTTTGCGGTGTCATGTTGACCCCTCAGAAAATAATTTCATAAACGTATCCATATTATTAAGCGTCCATGAAGGGACAATAGGGGGGCGTAGTCAGGGCTCGAGTCGACGTGCTGTTTGGTGGAGCAAACTCCGTCTGTCAGAAGTGAGATGACCCACCTGGTTTAGATCACCACACTACTGTTTGGATAACATAGACTTCACCTGCGCGTTTAAAAGCTTAACAATAACCAATTTTCCATCAGAAAAACACCATAAAAACTACTTACAATTCAATCAGTGTTCTCTGAGTTGAAATTATTTGAGGAGCACTTTGTTTTTATTTTTAATTCTAGGCTAGGTTCATGACCTATAAATACACAGTCACCAGGGGGCGCTCCAAATGTGTTCCCGTCACTTCTGGGAAACAAAGAAAAGCATCTAATGTGTAGCTTTGCCATTTATGTGCTTCCAGTAGTACGTGTTTAGATACAAAAGTAGTATGATCTTATGAAATATTATTATGAACATAAGTTGGAATTGGCTCTTGAATTTGATAGACCTTGTACTGGCACCGAGGTGTACTGTCTGACAAATGTAAATACTTTTCATCAGTGTGTGCAATATAAAAATGTGACCTTCAGTGTGTTATACAGATGGATCTGATCTGATCATGTGGATCTGTAGAGGTTAGTATGAGGAGAATAGTGCCATCCAGTGCATTTCCAGATTTATTGTGTTTGTTACAGATTAAGTTCCAAATACTTTCTGTCCTTTTGTTGTTCACAGATTATCAGTACAGTTTTTTTTATCACGTTTATTCAGTCCACATGTGTTGCCTTGAGCAGCAATGTCACAACTCTGCGTGACAGTGACAAAACTGCTTCTGGCGAAACTCACTCTACCTAATGGTGTTTTTTCCCAGGAGGAACAATGCAGCTTTTGTCTTCAGGCTGCGTCGATCATAATCCCTACACCTGGATTATAGTGCACCGAGACAAGCAATGTTCAGACCAAAGAACACTTACTGCCCACACATCTAATTAGAATTACTGAACAAAACCATCTAATAATAGCAACAAAGGTTCACTGTTGTTGTTGTTGTTGTTGTTTAATTTCCTTTTTAGCCAGTTTAGTGTTAATCCCACTGATTCAGAACCATTGAAAGTTTTCATTTTACACTCATTTAAATATTCTAAATTATTCCACAATTAGTTGTGTTTTTACATCCAACCTGTTTTGTTGTCCTATATGTTGCACTTAGTGTGACTCAGCATGATTATATCTTCATGCGAGAAACATCAGAACAGTTAATAAAAATGGAGGTGGGGAAAAAGTCACATGCATTGTTGCAACATTTCGCCAAGCATCACTCTCGACAATGCATTTTCCCTGCCATAAATCCGGTTTCAGTAGGGTAGCCATTGAGCCATCCAGCAGAGGATATTGGGACAATGGGATTCTTGTTCACCGTGTGACATGATTGGCCAGGAGAAGGACTTACGGCACAGATTGCAGTGACTGTGAGGTTGACCAGACGAATAAATACCCCAAATCTGCTGAGAAATCAGAAGCTTCCAGATCGTAAGTGGCCAGACGTTTTTTCTCAACAGTTTGCTTCGTGTGGCACCACAACAAGGAGGAAATATGGTCAGCCGGTGAGTTTTTAAATCAACTTATTCATCAATTAAAGAGAAAAACAAGTTTTAAAAGGAGCTCATTTCTTGACTTTTCTTGTGTGTTTTAAAAGCGACTGCAGATTAAGCTCCTGTGTGATTTAAAGACCATGAACTGCCTGACTTGTTACAGCTTTTCAAGGCACTTGACTAGCAAAGAATTCATTGACTTTAATGTGTTTTTGCTACCAGATTTGAACACCCAGCTGGTAGCTACAAGAAGATTTTTGAAACATGTGAGGAGCTGTCTGAGCCTCTTCCAACGACCGTCACAGGTTTGTTTGGATCTTTCAGACAGAAATGGACAGCAGGCAAACCATCCTGTGACATTCACATATAAACTCTTCTGGAACTTCATGATTATAAAACCGTCTCTCTGCAGGAAGGATTCCTTCATTCCTGAAGGGAAGTCTTCTCCGTTTGGGACCCGGGCTCTTTGAGGTCGGAGATGAACCCTTCTATCACGTGTTTGACGGCCAGGCCCTCATGCACAAGTTTGACTTCAAGAACGGCCAGGTCACCTACTTCCGAAAGTAAGACTCTCACATTTCATTTTCCTGCAGAGTTAGATGCTGCTTTGGGTTAAAAGTCTTTTCTTTTCGTTGCTCAGGTTTATCAGGACAGATGCTTATGTGCGAGCCATCACAGAGAAGCGCGTTGTGATCACTGAGTTTGGTACTTTTGCCTATCCTGATCCCTGCAAAAATATCTTCTCCAGGTTGGTCACTGTCCTCTGCATGTTTTTTTTTTTTTTTTTTGCTGCTGAAAAGCTGTAGGCAGTTTGTTAGGCTACAGTCATTTTCTCTTTTTTATGTCTGCAGGTTTTTCTCCTATTTCAAAGGCGTAGAGGTCACAGATAACTGCTTGGTGAACGTCTATCCTGTCGGTGAGGATTTTTATGCCGTGACAGAAACCAACTACATCACTAAAGTAAACACGGACACCTTGGAGACACTGAAGAAGGTACAAAGAATTTGAAGTGTGAGATGTTTAGAAGAGAGTTTAGAAGAGTTTGTATAGAATCATTTTTTTTGTGTGTAGGTTGACATGTGCAACTACGTCAATATCAACGGAGTAACAGCCCACCCTCACATCGAAAAAGACGGCACCGTGTATAACATCGGAAACTGCATGGGGAAAGGAGCATCACTGGCCTACAACATCGTCAGGATCCCCCCCGCACAGAAAGGTTTGGATCAGTGCTGTGTGTAACAGTAAATACAAACCAAGACTCACTGCACTTTACTGCAGTTACTACACAGAAAATAAGCAGACAAAGGTTAAACATTTCATAATAATCCCGCTTAAGAGCATTATCAAAATGTCAGGCTCAATTCTGAGTATTCTGAATATTATACATGACAATGTGTGTGTTGATGAAGAAACTTATCATCAAAGCAGAAAAACAACAATGAGGGCGTCACACACTACGTGTTTGACCTTTGTTGAGGGGAAACAATCGGACTATTATATATTGCAGTATTAAGGGGGTTTTAAACCTTGTTTTCAGACAAATCTGATCCCATTGAGAAGTCCAAGGTGGTGGTGCAGTTCCCCAGTGCTGAGAGGTTCAAGCCCTCCTACGTGCACAGGTCTTTCTTCTTTTCTTTCTTCTTTTTTTTCGGGCCGTCAGTATGTTTTCACATGATGTCCATGTTTTTACTTTCTCTTTTCTTCTATCTCAGCTTTGGCATGTCAGAAAATTACTTTGTCTTTGTGGAGACTCCTGTAAAAATCAACCTGCTGAAGTTCCTGAGCGCCTGGAGCATCCGTGGCTCCAACTACATGGACTGCTTCGAGTCCAACGAGAGCCAAGGAGTAAGAATGTGAAGTAGATTGTTAACATGCACGGATGAGCTGTTAGCAGGTTTCTTCATGATGTTTATGTGTGTTTTTTTTGAAGACCTTGTTCCACATTGCTAAGAAAGATCCAGGAGAGTACATTGACCTCAAGTTCAAAGGTGCAGCCATCGGTATGTTTCATCACATCAATGCCTATGAGGACCAAGGATTCATTGTCTTCGACCTGTGTGCATGGAAAGGGTGAATAAAAGCGGCGCTTTTTGTAAGTTGTAAGTCGCAAAGGTTTCTTGTTAATCTTCCATCTCTTTCCTTCAGTTTTGAGTTTGTATACAACTACCTCTGGCTGGCAAACCTGAGAGCCAACTGGGACGAGGTCAAAAAGGCGGCCATGATGGCGCCCCAGCCGGAGGTGCGCAGATACGTCATCCCGCTGGATGTCCACAAGGTGAGCCACCTCTCTTCCTCAGCAAAGTGCCACCTACACATGCAGACTGTCATTTTGTTTATCCATCCTGTACTATGCAGGAGGAGCAGGGGAAGAACCTGGTGAGCCTGCCGTACACCACAGCCACAGCGGTGATGCACGCCGACGGGACGATCTGGCTGGAGCCTGAGGTGCTTTTCTCCGGACCTCGCCAAGGTACCACTCTGACACATGAGATTTGAACAGACCCTGGATTCACTGTGTAATTATTTGTTGTTGTTTTGTAGCCTTTGAATTTCCTCAGATTAACTACAAGAATTATGGAGGGAAGAACTACACATACGCCTACGGACTGGGTCTCAACCATTTTATCCCAGACAGGGTACGAGAGGAAAATTTGAAATCAACAATGTAAGAGGAGATGCTGTTTGTTGACTTTTTTGTGCTGTGTACAGATCTGCAAGTTGAACGTGAAGACCAAGGAGACCTGGGTGTGGCAGGAGCCTGACTCCTACCCCTCAGAGCCGCTGTTCGTTCAGACGCCTGATGGGGTTGATGAGGACGATGGTGAGTCACTGTTTTTGGAGAAATTGTTGATCGTTCGAGGCAGCTTTTGTAATATAAATCGAATCTCCTGCAGGAGTGCTGCTGACCATCGTGGCAGCTCCTGGTTCCCAGAGACCGGGATACCTCCTCATCCTCAACGCCAAGGATCTGTCGGAGGTCGCCAGAGCCGAGGTGGAGAGCACCATTCCTGTCACCTTCCACGGGATGTACAAACCCTAAAGACGCACAGCTCAGGGTATCAACAATAATCATGGCTGGGTTATGAATTGTCTCTCAGAATTACAACAATGATAAATAAAGATTATCGTGTCAGGAAATATACAGTCCTTGTAGTTTATGTTGTCCCAGCTGGCCTAAGTTGTCAATACAATGCAAAAAAAATAAAATATGTTATGAGTACACACTCGGCTGTTTTGTATTTATCTTTTGCGTAGCACATTCTGTCAAGCAACACAACAAGTGATCGTGTTCAAAATCATTCCTATTTTTTTTTTTAATAACAAACTGAATTATTGCGACTGTGTCCACTGTGACAAATGTTCTTTTAAAACCACTGATAAATGAAGTCAGTCCTTATTGAATCCATGTCGCACACATTCTTCAGATACTTGTGGAGCTTTAACATGTTGCCACATAAAATCTCATTAAAATTGCATAGGTCCTTTTTGTGTTGAATCTAATCTAAAAAGCATGCAGATCTTGCAGCGTGGCAAAGCTGATTAACGGCAGCTGCTTAATCTGAAGAAAGAGAATGTTGCAATCAAGAATTCAAGTCCATGAAGTTGGGCTTGTGTTCATTGTATATAGACTGCCATGACCTTCTACATATAGAAACTACATATTGTATACATTATTGCATTTGGATTTATCTCCTGTTCATCACATAAACACAGATGATACAGGACTCACATGTCACCCAGTAGCTGACGCAAGCAGTGGATATAAAACATTACCGCAACGTTTTGGGCTCATTTGAGATAAGAGAAATAAATAAGAAAAGCCTGATTATGCAGTCACGTTTTCTGCTCCACTGCCAGGTTTTAGGATTGAATTAATTAAATATTTTACATTTGTATAATCTCTTATTTTGGTAGTCACAAGCCTACATATCGGGGCCTTTTGCATG